>PVIR01019642.1:0-31741 GCA_004026965.1 Petromus typicus
AAGACTTGAGGATTTTAACAATCACTTATTTCAAGACTTAAAATTTCCTCTTGTAGAAAATGTGAATCTATTCAAATTAAACAGAATAATGCAATGAAAGCACTGCTAGGGACCTGTCACTCAGTTTCAACATTCACCAACCTACAACCAACCATCAATTTTTAAAAATATTTAGTAAAGATCCTATTTGATATTTTTAAATTAAAAAGTATGACTGCTCTGGTTTTCCTAGATCAAACACACTTTTCAGCAATCACCACTGTCTTCTAAATATTCTTTGACCTTGCAATACTAGAATGCATTGTTAAATTTTTCTGGAAGTACAGGTTGAACAATGATATTTAGGGAAAATTTTAATAGAAAATTATTTCAAATTTATCTGAAAAAAATGGCAGGCAAGCCTCTCCCACTGACCTAAAGTTACTAATTATATGGCAATAAACTTGATCTTCTTTAGAAGAGGCCTGAACGACACCTCTCATCTGTGGCAAGTAAAACACACATACACAGCAAAGACCAAAGTAATTAAAAAATACCTGACATTAATACTATCAACTGCTACCAATTCTGCAAACCCAGAGCACACAGAGAAATGTCACTGTACTTATAAACCATCTGTCAGAACTCCTTAGTAACCCACGTTCCTATCCTCATGGCTATTGCCAAGCTGGTCTTGCATGCTGCAGGCTCCCCCCACAACACTTCAGCCACACAGTGCCACAACCAGGTTCCTGTGAGAGACCTCATACTGCCTGGAGGCCACCAGACTGACTCCCAGAGCACCTTTGCAAGCCTGATCCCCACTCCCACATCTCTCTCATGAACCCAGCACATGCTCAGGCCACAGCGGATGACAGGAAGGTACTGAGGAAAGATTGTATCTTAGGCTCGTCCATGCATTGCTATTTCCCATTACCATAGATAATTGAGAGTTGACTGTACAGGATAGCACTACCTCAGTTAGCTGCCCATCAGTGTGGGAACATATCTGCAATCAAACAGTTACAGTGGATTAACTCAACCAGGTTGAGTGTTTTTAAATAGACCTCAAATGTCTTATTAGTAAGTTCATGTTTCAACTAAACATTTCATTATTTAAATTACAAAAATGTGCTACAAATTATGCATCTTTCATAAGACAAGTCAGTTACTAAAAAATTGAGTAGGTAATTTTTAGTCACTTTTTATAGTGATACAAAAATTATATATAGAAAATCAGTAACTGTATAAATTCTATAGTCTATGTACAATTGCATATTGATAACCTTAAGTGATATCTCCTTAATTAAAGAGAATGTTTTAGCAAAACTCTCTCTAAATAAAGCTTTACACAAGAAAATCACATGTATAAAGTTGTAAACAAAAAATTATTCTACAAGCTTTATACTTTCCCCTATGCTTCAGTACCTAACTCTCAGAAAGAATTGCCTCCAATCTTATTTTATCATCATCATTCCATTCTAGCTCTTTTACTTGTTACCTAACTAGTCACCTAACTAATAAAACACCTGCCCAGGAAGTGCTATCATTTTGGGGGAGGGAGAAGTACACTACTTAAAAGTCATTTAAACCGCCTTTCAATCTTTCTCTCCACCCACCATGCCACTCCCTCCTCAGGCCCTCTTTTTCCCTTCCTCTCCTTCTCCCTGTTTGTGTTTTTCTTCACAATGCTGGGAATAGAAACCAGGGCCCTTGGTTATGGCAGGCAAGCCTTTCCCACTTATCTATATCCCTAGCCCCTTGACCTCTCTCATGACCTTTTATTCTAATTTACAATGGGCAGAATACAACAGGAACTATTTCTACTGAAAGAAACAATGAGCCTGGCTCAAAATAGGTTTATTTTATAAGTTCATAAGAATTTCAGTTTGAATAATGGTCTACAAACCTTTCTTTTAGCTTATTAGAAATAGAAACAGTAAATAGTGTTAATTTTTAAACTTAAAGGTATATGTACATGGCTGCACAAGTACTTAGGAAAATTAAGTATTTGCTCTGATGACTGCATATTAGTGAATATATTAATTTAACTCCTACTATTAGTTTTGACGTTAAAACTTTCAGTTATTTTTTAAAATACTATAAATACTATAACATCAAAGAATTGGCAAGATAATGTAACAAAATTAAAGACAGAACTTCTAAAATTCACTGTCCCTAAACACTATATCAAGAACTCACTCAAATATTGCTTCATGAGCATGCTAATTGTAGCATCAACTGGTGCACTACATAATACTACACTGTCCTTTCAATATCAAATGTCTTGTTACTATATATTCCTAATCAATTCTGTTCTTTTTTTTAAAAATGGCATTGGGCCAAGGATTTAGCACAGTGTTCCTGCGCCTGTCTTGCAAGCGCAAGGGTCCAGGTTTGATCCTCAGTAATCAAACACAATACTGAGTGTGGCGACTCACACTCACCAGCAATCAGTACCACATACCACAGTGCCGGTGTGGTGGCTCATGCCTGTAATCCCAGCACTCGGGAGGCAGAGGCAAGGAGGATTGCTGTGAGTTTGAGGCAGAGCTCAGGGCCAGCCTGAACTACAAAACAAGACTCTGTCTCCAAAAAAAGGCATTTAAAAAGCAAATCTAGGTGTGGTGGTGCATCCCTATACTCCCAACACTCTGAGAGGCTGAGGCAGGAGGACCACAAATTCAAGTCCAGCCTAGGCAACTCAGCACGATCTTGTCTCAAAATCAAAAAAAAATTTTTTTAAATGGCTGGCGGTGTTACATAGTGCAAAGACCCTCCTCTGTTCAAGCCCCAGTTTTGCAGGAAAAAAAGCCATAGGTTATTACTTTATTTTACTGAAGTACTTTGTCTCCTAATACATGATTGATAAGAGTCCATGGAATTCCCATTTTAGATTCCAATTCAGAGTAATCTGGGAAACAAATCAGTTATATCAGAGTATCAGGATGTTGAGATCAGTGGGGAACAGACTGAGGAGGATAACACAGCAAATAAAAGTCAACCTTATTTGTGACAGTTTCAGAAGAATAAAGAATTCAAGATGGAAAATGCCTCAGAAATCATCTGAAATCATTAATTTCATAATCTCACAGAAGAGAAAACTCCAAAAGTCAAATGTAACACAAGGCAATGGAAAAGCCAACATGAAATCTAGATCCAAATCCTCCAACTTCCCATCCTGTTTGGTGCTCACTTTTGCTATCATGGAGAAAAAAGCAGGAGCATTAGGAAGCTGCAATGTGCTGTGGTTCTTACTAAGGAAACAAGAAAAAGAAAAAGCTAGTGATGGGGAAATAACCTAAATGAAAACTCCAAATGTCTAACGTCTACTGGTCCTGACACATTCTACAGAGTTTGACGACAGCTCCTGCAGCCTGTCTTTACAAAAACATGGGATCTTGTCCTTGACCTGAATAAACCTGTATTTACTCATTTCAATTCAATTTTCTCTACAAACTCTCAGAATCTAATACTCTCCCCAAGCTGCACAAAACTCTGGACTGAAGAATCCTCTGACTGCCTCGAAAAGAAGATTTTAATAATAATACAAGTAACAAAATTTAGGAGTCAAACATATGAAGCAGGGAATAACAGCACAAACCTATAACCCCAGCTACTTAGAAGGCTGAGGTGGAGATGCACATGGTTAAGCCCAGCATAGACAATTTAGCAAGGCTCTGTCTCCAAATAAAATTCACAAAGGGCTGGGGAGTAGCTCAGTGGCAGAGAATTTGCCTAGAAACGAGCAAGGCCCTGGGTTCCATCCTTCCAAAAAGGAATTTTCCTTTTGAAAAAAAAAGCTTTTAGGAGCAGAGGCTAGTAAACTATGGCTATATGCTGAATTTGATCCACAGTTCTGAATAATTTCAACATTTTAAAAAATGTGTTTAAAAACATATACAGAGAACATAAAATTAAGATCTTACACGCTTCACAAAACCTGAAATATTTACCATCTGGCCCTTTATAGAAAAAGTTTGCCACTCTCTATTTTAGACTATTTACTAAGTATCTTCTTTCTAGACAAAAAACGTTTTCCTTTATTCTACAGAATAATCTTCTAGGGGCTGAGGTGTATACAGCTTAGTGTTGGAATACACGGTTAGCATATGTGAGATCCTAGGCTCAATTTCTAACCTCAAAAGCAAAATGGAACAAAAAAACAATCACTTTCTTCCAGTCTAAAGAGCATCAAACAGTTTTCGTATTCAACTGAATTTTTAACCAAAGAATTCAACTTATGCATTTAAACATCATTTTTAAAAATTTCAATCCTAGGGCATGGGATTTAGCTCAGTGGTTCCGGTGCCTGTCTTGCAAGCGCAAGGACCAGGGTTCATCCCCGGTAACCACATAACAATACTGGGTGTGCAGTCTCACGCCCAGCAGCAATCAGTACCACATACCACAGTGCCGGGTGTGGTGGCTCACACCTGTAATCCCAGCACTCGGGAGGCAGAGGCAGGAGGATTGCTGTGAGTTTGAGGCTGAGCTCAGGGCCAGCCTGAACTACAAAGCGAGACCCTGTCTCAAAAAAAAAAAAAAAAATTCAATCCCTAACATAAAGTCTAGAAAATATATTTTAAATGCTTTAATTATTATTTTTTAGTAAAAAGGTTAGGTAATGGTATTCTTATATTTTTGTGAACATGATTTTTTTTAGTGTCTTGAGACAGAGTCTCGCTTTGTAGTTCAGGTTGGTCTTGAATTCAAACTCAGCAATGCTCCTACCTCTGCCTCCTGAGTGCTGGGATTATAGGCATGTGCCACCACACCCAGCACTGTCTATGTGGTACTGACTGCTGGTCGGTGTGAGTCAGCACACCTGCCATTGTTGTATGTGGTTACTGGGGATCGAAGCCAGGACCTTGCGCTTGCAAGGATGCCAGAAACGATGGGCTAAATCCCCAGCCCCAGCATGACTTTTATAATAAAAAACATTTAACATTTAACATTTTTAAAGCTCTGTATGTTTTAATAAGGTTTGCTAGTCCTTCCATTACTGCAAATATGGTTGATACCATCCCAGTAAACATAAATCCTTTTTTTTTTTTTGAGACAGGGTCTCACTTTGTAGTTCAGGCTGGCCCTGAGCTCAGCCTGAAACTCACATCACAGCGATCCTCCTGCCTCTGCCTCCCCAGTGCTGGAATTACAGGCGTGAGCCACCACGCCCGGCACTGTGGTATGTGGTGCTGATTGCTGCTAGGCAGGCGTTGAGTCTCCACACCCAGTATTGTATGTGGTTAACAGGGGATCGAACCTGGGTCCTTGCGCTTGCAAGACAGGCACCGGAACCACTGAGCTAAATCCCCAGCCCCAGTAAACATAAATTCTAACAGAAAATTTAAATAAGCCACCACTCCTGTTTTCAAAGATCATAAACGTGTAAAATCTGGCATAATTAGAAGAAATAGGACTAATTATCACTTCATGTCTAATCATGTTACCAACACAACTGAAATGTAGAATACATTAACATTTACTTTCTATGAAATTATAAATATAATGACAACACAAAGACAAAAGCAACAAAAATCTAGTATTGTGTTTGTACATCCCAAACTATACATGCACATTTATTCATATAAGAAAGGCTGCAGCATTACAAGATAAGCTTTACTAACTGTTCCTCTTAGGAAAGTAGAAAATAGCATGGTCTCACTTGTGAAATGTGATTGATTGAAGATTCCATCCTCCGTAACTGGGACGCCTGAATATCCAGCATCTGCAGGACATTGTTGGCCAAAGTGTTTATCAGGTAGGCAACACTTGCTAATGACTGGGTGGTGTAGGCTTTGGTTTCCTCTAGGGCTCGCTGTTTATCTGGTGACTAGAGGAAAAAGCAATCCAGTGGTCATTATTTCAAAGATAAACCATTTCTAACCAACTAACCTACAGAAGTACCCAACAAACCATTCTGTTGCTGAATCTACACCCACAGATAAAAATGTTCTGCCAACTACCTGACAATCACATAAACCTAAAAGTAAACTACTGCCTGCGTAATTTCATGTTAAGATACATCATTATAAAAATGCAAATAGATTTAGCTCAAGTGGTACTGTGCCTTCCTTGGTCGCACAAGGGCCTGAGTTTGATACCTGGTGCAGCAAAAAAAAAAAGCAAATAAAATCTTGAAGGTGTTACTTAAAACATGAGATCCAATAGTCACTTCAAGCAATGACAGCAAATATGTAACTTCTGAAGTTCAAAGCTTAGAAAGTAGCACTATTTGAATGTACGAATTCTAACACACTTTATTCTATTTTCCTGAATTCCTTTCATTTATACATTAAATGTAACTATAATATGGTAATATGTCTGATTAAAGTACCAATATTCATAAAGTAATAAAAGTTAATAACAATAATGATAAACTTAAAATAATGCTCCCAGCATTTTAAGTATAACAAACCTACGGCATATAAATCACCAAGAAGTATAAATCTCATTTGAAAAAGAGAAGCTATACAGCAGAAAAGTGGCTATATGTTTCCAAGGTTCCAAAACAAAGCAATGTCAGTTATATACCCTACACTGCCAACCATCAAAAACCATCGTCTACCTAGTTCTGTAGGAAGACTGTATGACTGAAAGGCTCTGAACCAGCAACTTTTCTGTTAACATCAACACTGCTGTTCACTACAACAGTCAATTAGACAAGTTTCTCAATTTTCTCAATTAAAAGACAGGACATAAAACTCTGACTCAACTATTCTGAAAAGCTGTTAATATCAAATATGGCGATGAACATAAAATTATTTTCTAATAGAAATCATTAACTATAACACCTGTTACCTCTGAGAGTGGAGGTTAATTGTCAAAAATCCACTACTGTCCCAATCTTGTCTCTTTCACATAGTCTAGAAATCACAGTAACCCTAAATTATAAATGTTGCCAAAGATAGAAGGAAAAGAAGCAAATTTTTTTCAAAGACAAAGCAGTTAACAAAATAACTGAGTAAAATTTTTTTACATGAAGAGTTAAGAACCACTGTCTTTTTCTCTCCCTCTCCCTCCCTCCCTCTTTTTCTCTCTCTCTCTCTTTTTTTTTTAAGACAAGTCTCACTAAGTTGCCCAAGCTAGGCTCAGATTTGTGGTCCTCCTGCCTAAGCCTTCCAAGAATGATGAGACTACAAGAGCACCATAAAACTAATCACCACAGGCCAGGAATTTAGCTCAGTGGTTCCACTGGCGCCTGTCTTGCAAGCACAAGGTCCCTAATTCAATTAATCCCCCCCCCCAACCATATTCAAAAGTGCCTGGAGTGGTGACTCACATCCAGCAGCAATCAGTTCCACACATCACAGTGCCCAGCAAGGTGGCTCATGCCTGTAATCCCAGCACTCAGCAGGCAGAGGCAGGAGGATTGCTATGAGTTTCAGGCTGGCCTGGGCTACACAGTGAGCTAAGGGCCAGCCTGAACTACAAAGTGAGACCCTGTCTCAAAAAAAAACAACTAATCACCACAACTGAGCAAGTGCCTACCTGTAAACGTGAGCATAAGAAAAATATCAGCTCCACAATGTCAACCTAAGTTTATTCTCGGTGTTGAGAATATAGTAATTTGTGGTTTTAAAATTATTTTAACATAGTTTACTTTTTTTACCTTAGCAATGTATTACTTACATTATCAGAAAAAGGAAAGCTATGTTACTTTTAAAACTAATACCCATTAATAAAGGATAGAAATTTTAAATTTTCTATTTAATCAACTACAAGGAATATTTTTAGGGAACAAAAATTCCAAAACAACTTATTATCTCTTTCTGAAGTGTAATTTTACATTTGTATGCCTACTGAAATGGCTACTTTAGGCTCCACAGTCTTTATTTCTAAGCTTGAGATGAAGTTTAAACCAAGGTCACTACACATATGTTCTCTGGATAAATCAATCCAAATCCATTCTTAAAACCTTGTAAGTATGTAATATTATAGAACCTGCTAGTTTACATCTGAGATGTTCCTGTAAACTGTTTTAAGTATTCGATAAAATTGGAAAGCAGGCAACCAAACTACTTTGATAAAACATATCAAAATCACCCAATTAATCAGCCTATTAATGACAAAGAAATTATACTTTAACACAAACAAATGGTGTTAGTCCTCTGGTGGAAGTACTATGGGTAAAATTTTTCCCTATTCTGTAGGTCTCTTTGTTGGTTCCTTTGCTGTTGATTCTTTTTTAATTTAATAGGATCCCATTTGTTGATTCTTGGTATTTCCTGTGTTACTGTCGATCTTTCTAATGGATGGAAATGTTTGAGCTGTGAATTTCAACAGTAAAATTCTTGGTAGAACCTGACCTTTGTCTGCCCGGAGGATGGAATGAGAGTGGTGGAGAAAGGTATTAGCCTGACTTTCCCAGAGAAAAGTCTATAGGTTATAGCCAATGAAAATAAAGTAAAGAGAGCAGACTGTAATGTACAGACCTACTAACTCTAGAGTTCAGAAGTGCAAAAATGCTCATTCCTCTCCCAAGTTAGAGCAACTGCCTCTTGAAAGGAGAAGTCAGGGAGAGACTGGACAAGTTATGTTCTCTTTTCACAAAAATTCTCCAAGTACCATCACTGTACAGTTCTTATACTTTGCATAGTCTTTTGGCAATACTTTTTTACTTGTGTATTTTGACAATATAATTTTTAACCTATTACTTTAAGATTTACTGATGAAGGGTCTTTCACATTTCATTAGGTACTAACATCTATAATATACAAAGAGGGGCCGGGGATTTAGCTCAGTGGTTCCGGCAACTGTCTTGCAAGCGCAAGGACCCGGGTTCGATCCCTGGTTAACCATATACAATACTGGGTGAGCAGACTCACGTCCAGCAGCAATCAGTACCACATACCACAGTGCCGGGCATGGTGGCTCACGCTTGTAGTCCCAGCACTCAGGAGGCAGAGGCAGGAGGATTGCTGTGATGTGAATTTCAGGCTGAGCTCAGGGCCAGCCTGAACTACAAAGTGAGACCCTGTCTCAAAAAAATAAAATAAAATAACAATAATAATAATAATATACAAAGAACTCAAAAAAGACTCCCCCCCAAAAATAAAAGACTCAATCATAAAATGAACAACAAAAGCTAATAGATAATTCTAAGTACAAATGGCCAACAAATCCAAGAAAAAATGTTCAACATAGCTCGCCATTAGAAAAATGAAAATCAAAACAACACTGAGATACCTTTTAACTCTAAAAGATGGCTATCACCAAGAAATCAAATAGCCAAGCATGTCATACAATTGTAATCCTAGCACTTAGGAGGGTAAGGCAAGCGGATCAACATGAACGTAAGACCAGTCTGGGCTACATGAACTACATAATAAGACCCTGCCTCAAAAAAAAACAAAAGAAACAAAAAAGAAAGAAAGAGAAAAGAAAAATCTAATAAACGCTGGTGAAGATATGGAGAAGAAAGGAATCCTTCTATATTCTTGGTGGGAGTGTAAACTAGTACAATCACTATGGAAATCAATTTGAAGATTCCTCAATAAATAAAACTGGAAATACCATTTGATGCAACTATCCCTTCCTTCCGCTAGGTACCTTCCTAAAAGAGATAAAATCATCATATCACAGTGATACATACACACACATGTTTACAGCAGCACAGTTTATAATAGCTAAGTCTTGGAAGCAGCCTATATGTGCATCATCAGGAAATGGACAAAAAAAAAAAAAAATGTGATGTTTATACACCATGGAGCACTACTCAGCCATAAGGGATAAATAAAGTATTAGTAGGTAAAAGGATTCAACTTGAGACCAAAATATTAAGTGAAATAATCTGACATACAAGCTTAAATAGTCAGTCCATGGTTTCTCTTATGTAAGAAACTCAAAAAATACTTTAAAATAAAAGGTATTAGGAAGCAGCAAATTATTTTGCAAATGGATAGGGGAACAAGAGATGGAAGGAGGGGGGAAGGGAACAGAGAAAGGAGAAGGGGGTAAAAAAAAGAAAGAATTTTTAAAAACAGAAAAGGAGTTCTGTAAATAAGAAAGGGACCAAGAGTTAGAAGATACAGGGAGGGATAAAGAACAACAACTAAAAAAGAATTAAGATGTGTTATGTATACACGTCACCTTCCCATGATAAATATTATCATAATACACTGAAAATATAGAAAAATAAAAAATAAATAAATGCCTCAAACCAAGAAGGTAAAATTTGAATGTCCATTTTAAAAGAAACCTCAATTTCTACAACTAATTTCTTAAAATTCCACTGATTCAGTCTAAAGAAGTAGAGCACTTCTATATCCTCCTTTTAATAAATTTGCACTCATTTACAAATAATTACTTACGTATTTACATTTTTATTCCTGGACACACAGAGAGTAAAGAGTTGTAAGAGCAGTCACATCTATCAGCAAGAGTGTTAGATCTAACATCGTTAAAATGTGGATGTCAAGGACCAGGGAGTTAGCTCAGTGGTTCCGGCGCCTGTCTTGCAAGCACAAGGGCCCGGGTTAGATCCCCGGTAACCACATACAATACTGGGCGTGGAGACTCACGCCCAGCAGCAACCAGTACCACAGACTACAGTGCCGGGCGTGGTGGCTCACGCCTGTAATCCCAGCACTCAGGAGGCAGAGGCAGGAGGATTGCTGTGATGTGAGTTGGAGGCTGAGCTCAGGGCCAGCCTGAACCACAAAGCGAGACCCTGTCTCAAAAAAACCTAAAAAAAAAAAAAAAAATGTGGATGTCAGACTGGCTGAGAGCATGGTGCTGATAAAACGTGGACGTCATAACCGCATCCTGTTTTCAGCTTTGGGACCTAACTGTTAACTCCAATACAAAACAGTCCCATCTAACAACTGTAAAATTCTTAGAAGCAAACACTGATTTAAATTTACACGACTTAGTTTTAAATACTGTTTCTTTAATGACATGAAAAGCACAAGCAACTAAAGAAAAATACACTGACTTTACCAAAACTAAAAACTCTGTGCATCAAAAAGCAAACTACAAAGGAAGTGAAATGTGAGAGACAGAAGGGGAGCTACAAAATCAGCTCAAAGCTGAAAAGCATTTCTCAACACTTTAAAAACTCAGGTGAAGGAACTTAGAGACGAACTTGAAGAAAAAACAGAGAATACTTAAAGAAGATAAAGGAGGGCTGGTGATTTAGCCTAGTAGTTCCGGTGTCTGCCTTGCAAGCACAAGGTCTCAAATTCCATTCCCTGTACCACATACAACAATGCTGGGTATGATGAATCACGCCCACCAGCAATCAGCATCACATACCACAGTGCCAGGCATAGTGGCTCACGCCTGTAATCCCAGCACTTGGGAGGCAGAAGCAGGAGGATTGCTGAGAGTGTGAGTCCGGCCTGGGCTACACAGTGAGCTCAAGGCCAATCTGAAGTACAATGCAAGACCCTGACTCAAAAAAATAATTAAAAAAAAAAGATAAAAGAACTTCAAAACGAAAAGGAAGCTCTTTCTACTCAGTTGGATCTAGCAGAAACAAAAGCTGAATCTAAGCAGTTGGCTCCAGGACTTCTGGAAGAACAGTATTTTGAAGTGGCCCAAGAAAAAAAGCTATCCTCCTTTTTTCTCCCATTGTGTCTTATATTTGCCTGTCAAAAAGTAGGTGCCTGCTGGGGCCAAGGACTTAGCTTTGTGTAGCCACACCTGCCTTACAAATGCAAGGTCCTGAGTTCAATCTCCCCTACGCAGTGAGGGGCAGTAGATACCTGTATATAAATATAGACAGATTTCTGAGCTCTCCATTCTAATCCATTGACCTATGCTGTATGCCAGTATCATACTGTTTCCAACTTTGAAACAGTTTGGAATCTGAAGCAGGTTAGCTCTGATTTTGTTTTTACTCAAGACCACCTTGCTTTTCTGATTCCACATATATTTTAGAATTTCTTTTTCTGTTTTTGTAAAAAACGCCCCTGGAATTTTGATAATGTTTATACTAAGTCTATAAATGGATTTAGGAAGTATGAACTTTTTCAGGTTTTTCTGAGACAGTGTCTTGCTACGTAGTTCATACTGGTCAGCAATTCTCAATGATTCTACCACTTCAGCCTTCTGAATGCTAGGATTTTGGGCAAACACCACAGTGACAAGGTAGACAGACACTTTAACTGTTAATTTCTCTACTCCATGAATACATATCTTTCCAAGTATGTGTATCTTCTTCAGTTTCCTTCATAAATATCTTAGTTCTTAGTATATAGATATTTCACCTCCTTGCTTAAATTTAATCCTAAATGTTTTATTCGTTTTTATGCTATTATAAATGGGATTATTCTTTTTTGTTATTGTTTTTGTTGTCATGGCTTTGACAATGTCTCATTATGTAGCCCAGGCTAGCCTCAAACTTGAAGAAATTCTCTTGGCTCAGCCTCCCAAATGATGAGATTACAGGCGTGCACCACCACTCAGCTCTGGGATTGTTTTCTTTTCTTTTTCAGTTTTTTTAAGACAGGGTCCGCTCTGTAGTTCAAACTGGTCTTGAACTCAGCCTTGAACTCAGCAATCCACCTGCCTCCACCCCCTGGGTGCTGGGATTACAGGTGTGAGCCACCTTGCCTGGCACTGTGGTATGTGGTTACAGGGACTGAATCCCAGACCTTGTGCTTGCAAGGCAGGCAGCTGAACCACTGAGCTAAATCCCTCGCCCTGGGATTGCTAATTTCTTTTTCAGATAGCTGTTACTAATATATGGATATCCAATGATTATAAGTTGATTTTGAATACTACGATTGTATTGAATTCATTTACCAGTTCTAACATTTTGTATAAATGTCAAAAACTGCATCACCTGTATCAGCCCCTCATAAACTTGCCACCACCTCATATTCCAAGAGCTCACAAAGTGTGCTGCCAAGACTCAAATCAGCAACAGACAAGCCCTGCCTCTGTGTCAGGGCAGTGTTGAAGGGCCCAGTCCCCTTCAATTTACCCAAAATATACAAAAATGTAAATCCCAAAACAAAAACAAATACAAATGTTTATAGCTGTATTCATCACTGCCTAAAACTAGAAACCGAGAAACTATCAGCTGATGAAAGGATAAACAAATTGTGATTCTCCTATATACTAGAATGCTACTTGGCAATAAAAGGAATGAAATGGTCAAGTGCTATGGCAAATGCCTATAATCCCAGCTGTTCTGAGGCTGAAGCAGCAGGACACAAAGTTGGATAGTAGCCTGGGCAAGTTAGAAACTGGTTTTTTTTTAACTGATTTTATTGGTACATTTTACATACACATCATGATCACACTCAACATCGAGAATTTGTACCAGTATATGTCACACCTTAATTTAGAGACTCTGTCTTAACAAAGTAAAAAGCACTGGACAGGTACAATTAATTAAATTTAATTTATAAATAAATAATTAAGTATCTGGGGACCTAAGTCAGTGATTGCATTCTTGCCTTAGCATGTGGTTCAATCTCTAATGCCATTAATTACATAGTCTATTTTTTTGTACTGGAGGTTGAATCCAAGGCCTTCACACTGAACTACACCCCCAGTCTTTGGGCTTTTACTTTTCATTTTGAGACAATATATAATTAAATCTACCCAGGAAGGGCTCAAACTTGTGATATTCCTACCCCTACTTCCCACAGTGCTGGGATTTCTGGCAGGTGCCACCATGAACGACTTTAATTAACAGTTTTTAAATGTATTACATGAAGTGAAAGGAAAAACACAAAAGGCTACATACTCCATGGTTCCATGTGGATCACATACAGGGACAGAAAACATCAGTGACTGTCAAAGGCAGGGCAGTGAAGAGAGAGTGCTGACTACAACAGGCTTGAGGAGAATTTCACTGATGATAGGTTGTCATGTAAAAGGAAGATTCATACTATATGTGTGTTAAATTCAATACACGTTTTAAAAATCAAATGAGAATAAAAATCATCATGCTATAAAATAGTTCAAAGCAAAAGCTGTTTTGTCATTCAAATTTTCTGCAGCAAAGCATATCACTTGTTGGCCAGGCATAATTTCAGCACTGAGGGAGACTCAAACAGGAAAATCATGAGTTTAAGACTAGCTTGGGCAACTAACTGAGCAAGACCCTATATCAAAATTTATAAATAGCATAGGATGGGATATAGCCCAGTGCAAAGGTTCTGAGTTTAATCCCCCGTAAGGGGAAAAACAAGGGCAGACGAAAATTTTATGTGATAAATGTATAAATTCATTAAATCCATAAACTCCTTGAACAAGCTTTAGAATATTCCAGTATTTTGCAACTACTTAATAAATGTCTACTGTAACAACAATGTTCTCTGGCTTAATGGGAGAACATGTACAGAAGTTTTAAGATATGACTCTATACATACTAATAGAAGGCAGGAAATAATACAAAATAAAAGTTCAAAATAGAGTACGTTGTCCCACAAGGTCCACCAAGGAACCAGTTATCAAAAATTTATAGGGTGATTTTGCTCTTAAAATATTAAAACAAACAATGAGATTTTACTATGTGTCTATGTGAATTATTCCTCCAATAACCAAGAACTTTAACAAAAAGATAAACGCAGTCATCAACAAGTTGGTTTTTCAGATTTAAAAATGTTACAAATATAAACTTATTTATAAAATTATAAAATTCTATAAAATTATAAATTGTAAAAGTCTATAAAGATTCCTAGTTATTCAATTGTTTTAAAATTCTTAAACATTTTCTAATAGATTAAGCATTCCATGTTTATACCTATAAATGAAGAAACGAACAAGAAACTAGTTATCAAACTAGTTATCAACTAATCCCAAAATATTCAACTGTAAAGCTGGAAAAGTCTACCCAACAGCCTAATCTTCAGGATATTTCCATTCATGCATCAAAAAAGCACATTTATACTAACTGCCACAGGATATTATTAAACTTCCTTCAATTTAAAAGGAAAGGAAGACCAAAAGGGCCTCCCACTCAAAAATATCTGTAGTATGCATCCCATGAATGAATCAATCACTTTTGTTTATAAATCTCCTACGGGAAAAGAAATTAGGCCATGAATAAAGCAACCTGTCAAAGAGTCACACTAATCATATCAATGTAAGAGGAAAATAAATGGGAAATTTATGAAGTGCTTACGCAAAGGGACAATTTTATATAAGCAGCTCTTCAGGGAAGGGTACAATGAAGTGAGCCTGAAATTCCTGGACCAGAAAAAAGGAGAAGGCCATTTAAGTATCTTGAACAAGAAAGTATAAGTGTACAAATAACAAAATATTAAGCAGAAAAAAAGGCTCAGGATGTAATTTAGCCCCTTTTTTCCTATCTTATCTCAAGTCTTGATAATGACTTGGAAACATTTACCACATGTTTCTTTTGCTCAGAAGTCAGGTCTACTTTCTTTCAGGATGACAAATCATGAATTCCGAACAAGCAGAGGAATCTCAATGCAGGGGAAGCTGGCCCCCAACTCATCTGGTGTCCACTCTTCAGCACACTCCTCTGTGAAGCTAAATGACAAAAGTCACAGCAAGTATGTAAACATCAGTCTGCAAGGTCTGTTCTCAAATGATCTCTTTTCTTCCTGCTACCTGGGAGGCTGAGGCAGGAGACTGAAAAAGCCAGCCCAGCAACTCAGCGAGACTTTCCTCCATTCTTACTTTTTTTTTCATGACACTGAAGACTGAATCCAGAACCTTGATCCTGAGCTACATTCGTAGCCCTTTTATTTTTATTTTGAGACAGGGTCTCATTAAGTTAACAAATTGCCGCAGGTGAACTCCAATTTGTCACCCTCCTGCCTTACCCCACAGGAGTGCTGGGATTACAAGCATGTGCTTAGGTACCTCTTCCATTTCTGCCGGCAGAACTCAACTCTATAGACAAATTTCCTCCCTCCTATATTCTCTATAATATCTATAAAAAGGAAAGTTCCTCTTCCAAGGTATAAGAAATAAGGCAGAATATGAAACTTCTGTGAGAAGAAAATATATCAATAACAACTATTTAAATGATAAATATTTTAAAGTATAAATACCAGATATAGGTATTCAAAATGACTGGATAAATTCTAGTTTCTCAACACCTACTTGCATTTTCTAAATAATTTTTCAACAATAGGTATATATTTTAACAATTTTTACTAAAAATATAAATCTTAAACTGGAACGGGGCATGAAAGTGCATATCTATAAATCCAGCATTCAGGGAGGCTGAGGCAAGAGGACTACAACTTCAATACAGACTGGGCAATTCAGTGACTCAGTGAGACCTTGTCTCAGAATTTAAAAAAAGAAAGTGGGCTGGTAACATCACTCAGTGCAAAGGCCTGGGTCAACCCAGCAACCCCGGAGACTAAGACAGACTGAAAACACGAGGCCTGCCTGGATACTGCAGCGAGACCTTCCTTCAAACTAAAATTCAAAAGGGCTGAGCGTGGAACTCGCGGTCAGAGCGCCTGCCTAGCGTGTGCAATGCTCTGGACTCAACCGACCAGAAAATAACTATATCGTTTTAATAATTACTTTGGGAAATTGACAGTCACTATTTTATTATCTCCTTACAAACTTCTCATGCAATTTTCTATTTATTTGGGGAGTGTCCACATCGACAAACAGAAGGAAAGCTACTAATGACATTTCTCCTATATAATTTTTAAGAAGTTATTTCAGATAAAATTTTAAAGGAAACTCAATTTTTGTTCTGAGTAAATTTATAGGGTGATTTTGCTCTTAATATTAAAACAAACAATGAGATTTTACTATGTGTCTATGTGAATTATTTCTCCAATAACCAAGAACTTTAACAAAAAGATAAACGCAGTCATCAACAAGTTGGTTTTTCAGATTTAAAAATGTTACAAATATAAACTTATTTATAAAATTATAAAATTCTATAAAATTATAAATTGTAAAATTCTATAAAGATTCCTAGTTATTCAATTGTTTTAAAATTCTTAAACATTTTCTAATAGATTAAGCATTCCATGTTTATACCAATAAATGAAGAAAAGAACAAAAAAGCAAGTTTTACATGTATCTCAAAAAAGGCTTTACTAATAATGACTAATAGTGGGGAAAGCAGGAGGTGCAGGACTGGAAATTATACCTGGAGCCTCACTCATGCTATACACGTGTTCTAGCACTACACTATCCCTAGTACATACATATGTGTAAGTAAATACTATCCTAGTCTATATGTGTATGTGTAAATATATGAGAGTATAATATATCCCAATTCATATATATATATGTGTGTGTGTGTGTGTGTGTGTGACCCAGTCTATCATATATATATATATGTAAATAATATATCCCAGTCCATTCGTGTGTGTGTGTATATATATACATACACACACACACACACACACACACACACACAGAGTTGTTTGGGGTTTTGTGGTTTTGTATGCTTGTCTTTAAAGACAGGTTCTCCAGCTTGCCCAAGCTGGCCTGGAACTTGCTAGCCCCCTACCTAACCCTCCAAAGTCTAGCACCACAGGTATGCACCACCGTGCCTAGTACTAAATAATCTTTGTGAGCAAGAAATTTTTTTTAAAAATCTGGTAAATAACAGCAAGTTGTAGTCATACTTATTATCACATTATATTATCATACAGAAAAATCAAATATCTGGAGGATGAAATAAAACTTATTTTTATGTACCATGATCTTCTAATTACTAATGTCAACTACATTAATAATGTGGAAAAGAGCCACTGAAAAGCTGATTTATCTGTAGATCTTGTATGTACTAGCGCAGGTACTGACTATGAATGTCACTGGTATTTCTAAAGGTCACTTTTCCAAGACAGAAATAATTTAATCTGATTAGAAGAGTTTGTTAAGACAACACAAAAACTTTCCTTAATTCAATTTTCACATCAAATACAATCCACATTTAAGATTTTCTTATTTATTTTAGTTTTTCATAGTCCTGGGCATAGAATCAGCTATTTAATGTTGTATAAAAATAATACAAATGATCAATGGAGTTTTCTTTTTTGTGCTTTACAGACAAAAATACTTCTTCCACCCAAATGGACTGGCTTAACTACGTGGCACCAGAGCTAAGTAAGACATGATGCACAGTCAGGCAAAGTGGATCCCTGGATCACTGATCCCACCAACTCGCCCCTGCTTGTCAGCTCTTGGCTGTCAGAGCGCCAGCCAAACGCACAGCCGTGTCAGCACAAACCCATCATCGCCATTTTCTAGTGAGCAATTTTATACAAACAAATCACTAAGAGCAAGCACCCTGGGAAAGCACCGAATTATATACTCACCAGATCCTAAACTGATAAAAGTTTAAAATCTACTTCAAGTACTACATAAGATCATTTAAAAATCTATCTCCATTTTTACTCCATCAATATTTACACTTAAAAATTTGAAATACCAGCTGGGGCTGTTGTTCAGTGGTAGAGTACATGCTTAGCACAAACAAGGACCTGGCCCCAGCACAAAAAATTTAAAATAAATAAAATGCAAATACAACTGAATTCTGACTCCCACTCTCAAAGAGCTACTGACAGTAACAATTCTTCTCTTTGCAACTGGAATAAATGCATAAAATACAAAAAAGTCAACTGCTAATCCCTTTAACCTCTCATATTTATTTTCCATGTACCTTTACCTTCATGTAGCAATCATGATCTGAGCAGAAAAACCCTCTAAATTATATTTATCCTCCAGAGACAAATTCACTTCTTTGTTATTTATTGGTAATAACTGCAAGCCAATCACTTTTTCCACCTCCACTTTCTTTTCTGACCTACAACTCTCTCTCATAAAATGCTGCATAAAAGCCAAGCATGGTGGTGCACTTCTGTAACCCTAGCACTGAAGAGGCTGAGGCAGGAAGACACCAGCGAGTTCAAGGCCAGCCTGAACTACACAGCAAGAACCTGTCTAAAAACAGTAGACAAGGCAAAAAATTAGCACTTTAGTTCTTTGGGGTTTGTCTCTAATACTGTCTTTTCCCTGAGAACAGCACAGCCACCGCCAGCCCTTGCCATCCACAGTCCACTACACAGTACAAAACCGGGCTTGCTTGGCTCTCAGTATGGACCAGAGATACAGCTTAGAGCCCTACACTCTCATACCTCCAGTCCCTCTTATAAAATGGCTTGGTGCAGGCCCAGGATTTAGCTCAGTGGTTCCAGTGCCTGCCTTGCAAGCACAAGGTCCTGAGTTCGATCCCAGTACCAAAGTAAATTTTTTAAATGGTATATATTTGCATGTGACCTACTATAAGTCCCCTATACATCATCTCTTATTTACTTACTATACCTAATGCAATGCAATATTACGTAAATACCTGCCATACTGTTTCTTTTAAGGAATGACAAAAGTCTGTCACATTTACCATTGTACACAGGCAATTTTTTCCTAAGCATTTTCTGTGTTAAAAGAATCCAACAGTAGGGAGCCTCCCGACAAGAGACCACAGATATGGTATTAAACTACTCCCAGACCAGCCTTTCCTACTAACTGCAGTAAGACACTAGGAGCATATTCATTAATCTCTGACACAATTCTGGGTCACGGAAGACTTTCAAATACATTTTATGAAAATTGTGCAACTAAACTTTTGAGTATTTCCTAAACCACTAACAAAGTACTCTAAAATATTGTTATCTGTATTGTTTTAATCTTTGACACAAGACATTCTTTTTCTACTGCAAACTGCTTCTTTTGAGGGAAACGGTTTAGATCATGACAAATATATTCTCAAATTTATATTTATATTCTCAAATATAAATGTTCCCCATTTGATAATATGAATTTCAGTATGTCTACTCAAATAAAATTTCATATTATCTTTGATCAGCCAAATGATCCTCATAAAATGTAAGCGCCTACAAATTCTAACACCTATTTTTCTAAATTCATACCAAGAGTTGAGAATGCTTTCCAATACAACTGACATTAAGATGGATGTCTGGAAACAGGGGGGTAAAAGAAAGAATTTTAAAAGACTAGGCAGTGCGCTCCTGTTATCCCAGAGAACTGGAGGCTGAGGCAGGAAGATCACAGCGAGTTCCAGGTCAGCCTGGGCTACCTAGTGAGTTCAAGGGCAACCTGAACTGCACAGCAAGATTCTGTCTAAAAATAAAAAATTTTAAAAATAAAATAAATTTAAAAGACCATGAAGAAACAGTTTGACTCAGCGCTTGCGCTTCCATTTCCTTCTTCATCCCAAGAGAATTTAAATAGGAAAGAAAAATGGAGGCAGAACCTGTAAGTCAGAAGGAGTCCTAAGGAAAAACAAAAGAAGTTGTGCGTGCAAAGCATATGTTTTAACTTGCTAGCCTGCTAAATAATTTTTAAAGGAGGATTTTTTGTTTTTAAATCCATAAAATCTTTTGCTTCACCCAGGTCCAGCTGCATCTCATCTCGCGCATCAGTACCTTCCGCCCACACACGCGCGCACACTCGCTACCGTTACAAGTCCCTGTGCCAAACCAACCATCATGGAAATAAACCCTGAGATTCATTTTCCGAATTCTGACAGTCAGTTCTTTTTCCCAGAGGGAAACGATCCATTCAAACGGGAGCAGGGGTGGAGCGACAGCTTGTTCCCATGCAGCTTCCCTTTCTCCAAAGTGAAAAAAATAAAAATAAAAAATAAATGGCATTAACTTCCAACAAGACACAACTGCTTTTCTATTCTATCCCTTTACAACCTAAAAAATAAGGTTTCCCAGGCATCTGCAGTAATAGAAAACTGAGACAGGCATTTCAACCTGCAGGAACACAGCTCCTTAAAATTCCTCCAGGATCCGTCACACGCGCGCACACAGAGCCGCGCGCGCGGAAGCCCCAGCCGCTGCCCGCACGCTGACCGAGCAGACCGCCGAGGCAGGAGGGCCCCGCCCGGTGCAGGCGCCGCCCGGTCCCCCCAGCTGGCCGCCCGCCCTCCCAACCCCCACGGCCAGGCGGCCTGGAACTCCGGTCCCCGCGCCCGAGCCAGCCCGAGGCCCGCGCCGCACCTGGATGTAGTTGTTCTCGCAGTAGTCAGCCACCCGCTCCAGGTTCGTATAGCTGTCGAAGAGGGCCCGGCGGCCCCCCGGGATTTCTTCCTCCAGCAGCATCTGCAGCTCCGCCATCTTCACATCCTCCTCCTCCTCCTCCGCCTCCTCCTCATGCAGCCCGCAGGGACAGCGGCGGCAGCGGCGCCGAGAAACCCGAGTCTGGGAGAGAAGACGCAGCGGCGGGGACGAAAGCGGGCGGAGCGAGCGGCACCCCCAGAACTCGCCTGGCCGGGAGGGGGCAGCGGGCCGGAGGCGGGGCGCGACTCCGCCGGCCGCGAGGACGGTCACCGCGGCGACGGGCCGACGCGCACGCGCATTCCCTCCGCCCCAGCCCCGAAAAAGAGTCCCAGCGCACCCGCGCTGCCGCCCCGCCCCCACTTCCGGCGTTTCCTAGCGACGGCGGGGCGGGACCCGATGCGCGTCTTGCCCCAGCGAGGTTAACCCTTCCCAGGCTCAGAACTGTTCAAGGTGGAGGCTCCGCGGCCTTTGTTAGGTGGGGACGGCGCGCCCCCGCTCCGCCCCGCCGACCTTCCTCACCATCTTGGCCTTCTCGCCTCTGCGGGAGCCCAGGAGAGGCGACCGGCAGGAGGAGCTCGACTCCTGCGGACGATCACACCACCCGGGCCGGCAGGGTGGCCACCGGACTTCCACGCGGCTTTGAGAACTTCTCTGTTCTGATCCCAGATCCGCACTTCGCCGTTCGCCCTCTCTAGACCTGGTGATCTTGTTTGGCCCCTACAGTGAACTCTCCCCTTTTCAAGTGACAAGGAACTATATTGTACTGTCTCAAGAATCACTTTCACACCGTACCATTACAAATTTTTGAAGCAAACGCGGTTGCATTGGCTTTATGAATACATACATATATGCAAAATGAGTTTTCATTACAAAATCAAAATTTAAAGATAAAAAAATGTTGGTCCAGACCAATTAATGTTATTCTTAACCACTTTAAGCATCTTCTGATATTACTACGAATAAATGATGGGGCTGGGCTTCAGTGTCCCAGCTGGAGCTTAGTAGCAAAGGCCCAGGGTTCAAGGTGCTACCTTCAGCACCAAGGAAAGAAGAAAAGAAACAATGTTGGTTTGATACAGAAGTATAATCCCAACAGGCTGTCAGAGGTGAGTTCATGTCCCCTTAAATCAAAAACTGAATTCCAAAGGCCAAAGAGGCTGAGAGTCAGAAAGGTTATTGGGGAATAGGACTATCTCCCGAGACAATAAGAGAGGTCCCAAGTGGGTTCCACACAGGCCCTTTTTCGGGGTCACTTATACAACAAATTTATAATATGGGTACAGCCTGGGTCAAGCTATAATCAATCTGTAAGATGACAAGCATAGCCACTTAACTAATACTGATCCAGTAGGGAAGAAGGGTACGTGGCTGACATCATAAACCTGTGACATCTTTAACAGGAACATTTGGGGAAAAGGCTGGGTCCAGAAGTCCTGATCACCCATCTCAGTGTCTGACCCATATCAGGACTTAGTGTAACGGGTGATACTAATTACACTGTTCTCTCAAGTCCTGCATATCCCTTAGGAAAGTATGCAAGTTTGGCTCTGGTCTTCAGATGCACCCATAGCCACAATTCTGATGTCTTCACTTCTCACTGAGGTCCTTGAGAACCCAGCGGCTTCCTGCTGTATATTAATTCCTAGCTGCCTATAATAGGTTCAGGGACACATCATGGAGAATTGTTAGACTGACAGCAAAGTGATGAGCTGAACTGTGTCAATGCCACATACACTTGCTTTGGGAAATAAGGCGTGTATGAATAATCAAGTGAATAAATATTAAACCAATTTTCCTTTCAGACAAAACTGCAGTAGAGTGAAAAACTATTGTTAAACTTTTTATGTCTTCTAGGTGATGAATTAAATGTAGACACACTCTCCTGCTGCTACAATTACTTCCATGCAGCATTCTTTATAATATTGCTTAGTAATTACCACAATAAACACATTTTGGGGGGGATTGATTCATCATCCTAGAAACTACCAAAGGAATATTCTAATCCTTTTGCCAATTACTTTATGACAAGCCTCTTTGAATCTTTAATTCCTTGTCTAAATAGCAGAGGGTTCATCTTGGTTAGTATTGTAGTTCACAACTTCAATGACAATTAGCGTCACCTGGAAGGCTTGTTAAGGCAGTTAAAGCTGGGTCCCACACCCAAGCTTCCCGTTCTTTTGGTCCAGCCCCATTTACTGTTCTAACAAGCTCACAAGTGATGCCAATGAAAGAGTGTCCCTTCGGCTCTATGAAGGTCTATGATCCCAGTTTCTGAGCAAGTGGAAATCTCCACCAACAGAAACACTTTCATACTCAGGCAAATCTAAAGACCTACAATTGTAAACATAATTTTGCTCCCTCCAAGATTTCACTGCCTACACAATCTGTTAAAGGGTACATAGTTATTGGGATCAAGGTTGGGATTATATAGTTCATAAAAATCCTCAATACCCCTACTCATTTAAGTAAAGGAAGGTAATTTAAATCAATTGATTTTTTTTTTTTTTTTACCATTTTTCAGATTAACTAATCTGGTATGATAGAAGCACAATTAAGACACCAGGGGATGATAATTATAATAGTAGAACATGATGTGAACTTCATATAAATAAGCAAACTCTGCATCTTGGACAAGAAACAATACTGAAGACTTCTTATAAGAGTCTTAGCCAGGCATGGTAGTGCACACCTGTAATCTCAGCACCCAGAGAGGCTGAGGCAAGATTGCAAATTTGAGCCCAGCCTGGGGGCAATTTAGCAATTTAGTGAAACACTATCTCTAAATTTTTTTTAAAAGGTAAAGAAAAAAAGGGACTTGGAATGCAGGTCAGTGCCAAAGTCCTGGGTTTGATTCTATTTATAAGGTTGTTATCCATCTTGAAACAATCTCTTTCTTAAATGTATTCTAATGGTTTACCCCTTCTAAATCTTATGTAAGATAAGGATATTTTACCTTTACAAGCCATTATTTTTGTAGGTCATTTAATAGTTCCTGGTTTTCCTAACTTTTCAGGTTAAGGAATCATTTCTCGCTAATCACAAAGTCATCTCCTAGGAGCAAGTTAGAGTTCATATCAGGCTCAAAACAGGTCACACAGAAATCAAATTCAATAGAATAATTTTATAGTGAACAACTTCTCTTGTGTCTTGGAAAGTTTTAAATGTTCACTTTTCCATCACTAATTTAGAATGGTTGCATTAGAGAGAAAGACCAGGGAAAAGGAAAAGACCAGTTTGAAGACTAGCAAGTCAATAATAGACTATGGTGATCTACAGGGAGAAAGGCTGCAAACAAGCAGATAAAGTAATAAATATTTAGGAGATAAAATCAATAGAGGCTAGTGAATGACTGAATTCGAAGTTAATGAAAGATGAATCCCTGCTGATGGGCAGGCTGCTAACTTGAAGCCCTGGAGAGGTGTCAGTGTGGTATACCTGGAGAAGACCTCCAGCTTAAACTGCTCTCTGTATGTGTGATCATATATACATAAAGAACAGGCATAAAGGACGCTGTACTGGGCTTTGCGCTGCTATTGTGGTGTGCTTGGAAACTTACTGCATTCACAAGTAAAATTTTTAAAGTATTTTTCCCCTTGAATAATGAAGTTGTTAACAGCTGTGGAGAAAGTGCAGAAAAAGTATGTAACTAACATGTTTTCAGTACCTATGTACCAAGCGTTCATTCAGCATTTCATGTAAATTAATCATACAAATGTTGCAAATTAGGTTTTTTTGATTTCCAATCACAGAACTATGGGGGGCTGAGGCAGGTGATCTGCTAAATCAGGTCTGACTTGTGGTATTTAGCCGCTTAGTAAGATCCTGTCTCCAAATAAAACATTAAAAGGGGGCTGGGGATGTAGTTCAGTGAGAAGGCCCTGGGTTTAACTGGAATTTTTAACTTCCCCCCCCACCCAAAAAAGCTTTACTATGCAACACAGCTGTGCAATTCAGTATCTTACTACCTGTACAGCAAGCACATAATTCTCATCCATATGTTATTGAAGAGTATTTTTCCCCCATTGTGGACGTTACAAACTTACAGTTTGGAATCTGGTGTGAAGAATACACACAGTATTCATTTATACAACAGTAGCTTCCATCGTACCTTCATTTCTTCTCCTAGTGTTTTGTTGTTTTTTGTTTTGTTGTTTTTTAAGACAGGGTCCCACTTTGTAGTTCAGGCTGGCCCTGAACTCAGCCTCCAACCCAGCAATTCCTCCTGCCTCTGCCTCCCGAGTGCTGGAATTACAGGTGAGGCATCACACCCAGCATTGTGGTATGTGGTATTGATTGCTGGTGGGCGTGACTCACCACACCTGGCATTGATGTATGTGTTTACTTGGGATCAAACTAGGGACTTTGTGCTTGCAAGGCAGGCTCTGGAACCACTGAGCCAAATCCCCGGCCCTGTTTGCTTGTTTTTTGAGACAAGATCTCCCTTTGTAGTTCAGTTTGTAGCCCAGGCCAGCCTTGAACTCACAGCAATCCTCCTGCCTCTGCCTCCCAAGTGCTGTGCTTACAGGCTTGAGCCTGCGCTTATACCACGCCTGTTATTGTTGTATGTGGTTACCAGGGATCAAACTTGGAACCTTGGACTTGCCAGGCAGAAAGCAGAACCAATGGGCTAAATCCTCAGCCATGTTTTCTTTTGTTATGTTTATTTTGTTTTTGTTTTAAGCAGGGTCACACTATTTTATGTCAACAAGGCTGACTCTGAATTTACTATGTAGCCCAGGCTGCCCCGAGACTCAGGACCCTTCTACCTCAGTCTCCAGCGTGCTCGGATTAAAGACACGTGCCTGTTATATTAGTCTCACGTTAAAACATTTGTAAAGAAAATTACAATGATCATGACAAGTCCTCAAAGCTTTTCTACTTATCGGTTAAAAAAGGACATCTTCACCCTAGTGTTATCATACACAACAATAAACCAACTGTGATGGCACACTCTCTGTGCCACACACACACTGTGTTGTCATCGTAACACTCTGGGAGATGAGAAGGAAACTCCAGGTGATCCTCTCACCCAGCCACTCACACAGGTGACAAGTCTTGGCCATTACACCAGGCTGCCTTTGTGAAGAAATGAACCCTCCTCTCTGGGGATAAATTATAAAGGCAGCAAACACTACAGACCGAGGGTATACCATCAAGCAATCAAATTTAAATATTTAGGAATCTAAAATGGTTTCCATGTGAGAAAAAAACACACACACAAAATAAATAGCTTGCTTCCTTCCTTGGAAAACACAAAAAGACTTTTATATTTTTCCCTTTAGTGAGACTGCACTGTATACACCTGAAATTACTCTCGATCTCCTAACCCCATGTATGAATGACAATAGGGCAGACAGAGTACTTTGAAAAGCAAAGGGTTTTGAAGAATACAAGTGTTAGAGTGAACAGCTCCTACTAGAATTACCAACTCCAATAGTAAATTTCAGAGTTAAGGTATAATAAAGATTATTTCCTCACAGTAGACAGTTCACCATTCACTTCACAAAAATTGCATTTTGGTGCAAAATTAGTGCATTTTGATGTTTCGTTGGTTGTTTTTTTTGTTTTTTCAGACAAGGTCTTGCTAAGCTAGCCTCAAACTCCCAATGATCCTCCTGCCTCAGCCTCCAGTGCTGGGATTGATTACAGGTGTGCACCACTGTGCGTGGCTTCAATTACTGCATTGTGAATGCATCAGATATGGTTGTTCATGCCTGTAATTCTAGCATTCTGAGAAGCTGAAGCAGGCAGATCACAAATTTGAGCCCCACCTGCAAAATTTAGCAAGAATCTGTCTCAAAAAAATTTTTTTTAAAGATCTGGGAATGTAGCTCAGTGTGAAGGGCTTGCATTCAATCTCCAGTACTGCTAAATAAATAAATAGAATTAGCTCATTTTGTTCTTTTTTATTATAAACTATTAAGAGATTTTATGCAATTTCAAAAAGTCAATTTAACTGGGTTTTTATTAGCTGAAACAGTAATAACCTTCATTTAATAACATTTATTAACAATATGAATTTACATTTACATTGTTAACAATGAAGTTTCTATTTCATAGAACATACAGTCCAAAAGTCAATACTACCGGAAGCTGTACACAGAATGATACCTGGTCCACAGCACACAGACCCTCCATGCCAGCTGTTCAGGCTAGCCTCAGATTCTCAATGATCCTCCTGCCTCAGCCTCCAGTGCTGGGATTGATTACAGGTGTGCACCACTGTGCGCGGCTTCAATTACTGCATTTTGCATGCACCAGATATGGTTGTTCATGCCTGTAATTCATGCCTGTGCATTTGCTCTGGGTGCTCAGGATTAAGCGAGGGTCTCAAGAAAGCTATGTATATCCTGTATCACTGAGCTATCCTGTGAGGACCTAAACTATTCTTTTTTAATATAGCAATCTATTCCTTATCAGTTTCAAAATGAAGAACCTACATTTTAGCCATGCTGCTGGGTACTGTGGTGTATAGTGGCAAGAAGTTTCATTTGGGTAGCATGAAGTTAAGAATATTCAAGGCTCTAGGTAACTGTTTTCTGTTTCTATACCTGTATAACACAGACTGAATAACTGAAGAAAAACAGTTTACTCACCTCCCTGTTCTGCAGACCAGAAAGTTCAAGGGTACGGTGCTATCACATGGACAGGGCCTTTCTGTTGATCCTAACATGATAGAGGGCATCCAGTGGTAAGCTTCATTAATTTGGGCTTCTCATAAGAGCAGCAGTACCTCATGGGGGCCGGGGAGTTAGCTCAGTGGTTCTGGCAACTGTCTTGCAGGCACAAGGACTCGGGTTTCATCCCCGGTAACCACATACAATAATGGGTGTGGAGACTCACACCCAGCAGCAATCAGTACCACATACCACAATGCTGGGCGTGGTGGCTCACGCCTGTCATCCCAGAACTCGGGAGACAGAGGCAGGAGGATTGCTGTGAGTTCAAGGCTTGCCTGCACTACATAGTGAGCTCAGGGCAGAGCCTGAACTACAAAGCAAGACTCTTATCTCAGAAGAAACAACAATAAAAAAACAAGAAGAGTCAGCCAGGTCTGGTGGCACAGCCCACAATCCCCCACTCCGGGAGGCTGAGGCAGAGGACTGCAAATGTGAGAACAGTCTAGGCAGTACAGTAACTTAGTGAGAGCTTGTCTTAAAATTTAAAATATTTTAGGGGCCAGGGATATAGCTCAGTGGTTCCGGCGCCTGTCTTGCAAGTGCAAGAGCTCGGGTTCAATCCCGGTAACCACATAACAATACTGGGCATGGAGACTCACCCCAGCAGCAACCAGTATCACATACCACAGTGCCAGGCGTGGTGGCTCACGCCTGTAATCCCAGCATCGGGAGGCAGAGGCAGGAGGATTGCTGTGATGTGAGATGGAGGCTGAGCTCAGGGCCAGCCTGAACCACAAATCGAGACCCTGTCTCAAAAAACCTGAAAAAAAAAAATTTTTAATATTTAAAAAGGGCTGGGACTCTATATAGCCCAGTGTGAAGGCCATCGGTCCAGTCCTCAGCACCTTAAAAGGAAACCAGGCAGCGCTCCCACCCTCAGTCACAGCGCTTCGCTGAGTCTGGTCGGCTCCGTGGTGATCACCAGGGCAGTCATACACTTGGGGTTTAATGCTTTGTAGCCACCATCTTGAAATCATTAGTAATTTTACCTTGGAACCTGTGTTTTCAAGTCCAGTGGACCGTGGAACAGGCACCTGAGACTGTGCTTCCCCCTAAGGTTCTCTTTTCCCATCCCCGTCTGCGACCTCTCCTGTCTTCGTCCCAGAGCAGCAGCTGGGCGGCATGGCAGGAGAGCTGAGGGCCACGCTCGCTTCCCCATGGGGACAGCCCGCCTTTGTGGGAGTGGAACTCAGGCTGAGGAAGCTGGGGTCCTCCCTGAGCGGGGCAGGGGCCTGGGCGGGGCTCTCTCGCCATCCTCGACCCAGGAGAGGAAGGTGTCTGCGCAGCAAACCTCAGTCCCTGGAGGACGCACATGGACCCAGCGCAGGTCAGAAGGGCAGGCCTGCGAGGAGACCGACCTGCTCCCTCAAGGCCCTGCACGGTCATGTGTCACTCGGGCTCACAGTTTGCTCCTGTGGTTAAGAAACTCGTATTACCAGAATTAAGGATGAAAACTCCTGCTTCTTGAACTTTGGGTCTCCAAAACCCAGCTCTTCTATCTCTTGACATGAAAAATAGAACTTGAAAAACCAGAGTATCTGTAGTGGAGAGAGAGGTTCGAAAGAAGTATACTTAACCCTGGAGTTTAGGCCAGAAGCAGCTTCCGGGTTGTCTCTGAACAAACACTTGCCATCATAGAGGGCTTGTGTTTCTGTGTTCTCCAAAGATACCAAGCAAGGATGAGACTGAGAACATCCCAGGAGTTTGGATAAATTTTGGGCTCACCAAGAGAGCTGGCCCAGCCTTTAGCAAACCTCCCAGCACCATTCTATAAATCCTTAAGTAAGAATCAACAGAAGTGGCCAGGCATGGGAACACACACCTATAATCCCAGTATGTGGGAGGCTGAGGAAAGACTAACCCAAGTTTAAGACTAGCATAAGTGACTCATTGAGACATTGCCTCAAAATAAAAAACAAAAGACACGGCAGCGTACACATACCTGTAATCCTAGCACTCATGGAAGATAGGGCAGGAAGATCACAAGTTTAAAACTACCTTGGGCAAGTAAGACCCTGTCTCAAAATAAAAAAAAAAAAATGGGCTGGGGAATGTAGCTCAGTGTAGAGGCCCTTGTACCACACACACACACACACACACACACAAAGAAAAAAGGAAAAAATAAAATTAAGAAAAAATTGTAAAAGGACTAGTGCTGTGGCTCAGGGTAGAGCACCATAGGTGGTAGGGAGCAAACAGTACCACAGAAAAGATTCATAGATCTCCTTCCATCCCCAAATTTCATCTTGAGTTTTTCTTGTCTTTTGGGGGGACAGGGTCTCTCTGTATCCTTCAGGCTGCCCTTGAACTCATTAAGTAGCCCAGATTGGCCTCAAATTCAAGGTGATTCTCCTGCCTCAGCCTCCTGAGTTCTGAGATTACAGCTGTGCCCTACCATGCTCAACTTCATCTTGGGTTTGAAACCGAGTTAGTCACAATGACATTCACCTTTGTTGGATCAATATTCTACAGAACTGCCTTCCTGCTTGATTTGCACTTTTCTAAATTATATACTTCTCACAAGACACTGCCCAGAAAGAAATGTACCAGAAACGTCCACTGATTCCTGGGATGAGAATCTGCATTGGCAAAGACGAAAATCTCAGAGACAGACATAAAATTTATACACAAATTAAGAAAGGTTGTCATGGCAACTTTGCTGCAAGATATATATTTTTATATCTAAGCACATTTAGCATTCAAAACACATTTGCATTTCCTCCAAAGGTTCAGTATCAGGAACATTTTTAAAAAATTATTTTTAAATTCCTTATGAATCTATGCTTCTTTGGAAGCTAACAAAATCCTATATACTAGTACCACAGACTTAGCATATATTTTCAAAATTATGTGAGAAAAGCCCAAAGTGAAAGCCTAATAACCTTACTCATCTACTTGTGGATGCTCCAAGTTTGTCCCCTAGTTTTTTAAGTTGTCACCAGGGCATGCCACACAGTCACTTAAAAACGTTTTAAAGCTTTAAAAGTAAATTCTCTATTAGGTGATTTTGCAATGTCTACAACAAATCATGCAAACCCAATATACCTAGTGCTAATAACGAAGCTAGTAACCTAGTATCGAAGCAGCAGTTCACAGAAATGCCTAATGCTACTCTTTAACTTGGCTAAACCAAGTGTTAGATTTGTTTCTTCTTTGGAAAGGCCTCAACATTCCTAATCAGCATTGATGTGGGCAGCTTTCTCTGCTAAGCTACCTACTTCTCTTACTTACACCCTGGTAATAAAGTCATATTTTGATTCCCAATAGTTCCTCCTCCTTTTTTCCCACTGCAGTCTCTTGTGTTCATGGCCATGTAAGTTTATCTGTAAGTTCCTTCCTGTGTTGCTCTAAAAAAAGACCTGGCAAGCTCTGCGTGTTAGAAGGCTCAAGGTAGAAAAGCTTTGGGATAGGAGATAATGGAGCTCTCTTTTAGCCTAGGGTGAAACACAGAAGAATATAGACACAACAATAATATTATGTCTATTTATTTATTTGTTTGTATGTATCCTTTCCCCCAGCCCAGAGCTGGGAATCAAGTTCAACAATTGATCTGCACACCCAGCTGGTCATCCCAGTGCTGTCCACTGCTATATCCCCAGTACACAGCCAAAGACAGGAATGGGTTGGCTAACAACGGATAGAAATGTGAAAATCGGGATAGGGGTGGAGATTGACAGCCTGCTCTGGCAGGGAAAGAAATGAAGGCAAGGAGAAAATATAGAAGTCCGGTGATTTGTTTCTAGATGTATGGCCATTTCTGGACTAAAAAGAACTAGCTGCAAGAGATGTTCTTTAAAACTCCAATTTGTCATAATCTCATTATTTTTCCCCCTTCACCCTATTTTACTTTGAGTATTTTCTATTTCACAATATATAACATACAATTCCAGGACTCATTTACATCTAACAAAAAAGAAAGGAAACAAATTTTATGTATATAGCGGGGTGGTAGGGTGGGTAGGGCTATGGGAAAAAATGAGAATTAAGTTGTGTCTTATACTGGTACAAATCCCCATTATGAAGTGCAATCATGAGCCTATATGTAATATACCAATAAAGATTTCAATTAAAAAAAAAAAA
>PVIR01019643.1:0-31685 GCA_004026965.1 Petromus typicus
TCTCCTGATGTGTTTACTGGAGGATGTTAGTATCTTCTTTCTGGCTCGTGTTGCCTCTTCGAGCATTTCTGCAGATTCTTTCTAGCCTCTTGGGTTTTTCTTTTTTATGTTCCCTGATGAGAAAAACAATCAGTTAACTGGTGGGTGGAGGCTGTAAATCACCTTCTCCCAGAGGAGCTGCTCGTGTTTGTGTCCTCTGTGAACTACTGAGTGAAGCTGCCTCTGACCCTGACAGATGTGCTGACTCACATGTCAGTAATGGGCCTTTCAAGGCTCATCCAGGGACTGTCCCCTGGCACGAGGTCTGAGTCTGACCATGGCCGCCTGACCCCTGCGGTGGTCTCACTATTGCTGCTGGTGAAGCTCTGACATTCTGTGATGCTTCTTTGTGTCATCCCAGAAGGGAAGCAGACAAGTACCACATTTCCCTCAGGACGCAGAGTCTGCGTACACCATATGGCCTCCAGCCCCTCACACGGTCTTGGCCTCTGCACATCTTTGAGAGAGGATGACGGTCCTGGCTCCTTGCTCAGCCTGGCACCGCTCTGCTGGGTGGCGACACCGTCACTGCCTGCAGCATGGCAGCTGTAAGTCCTTCCCCAGCTGGGGTGGGGTGATGCCGCTGTGTCACCCTGATGTTTGGCTTAAGCCGATAACGTTTTGTCTAGAGGGATCTTTTCTGCGGGGCTCCCCACTTCTTGGTGTTTTATCTGGAGTAGGTTTTCACTCGTTGGGAAGATTTTTCTTTTTTGTTTTGTGCAATTGATGCTACTTAGTTGATAATTCCTTCAGTGCCAAGTCTGAGATACATTAAGGAAAAGGAAAACCCAGGCAAGGCAGGACCCTTGCATTTCTAGGGCCCTCACACCCCTTCCTAGGCTGCTTTCCCCTGTCTGACTGTCAGATTTTCCACGTGTTGGTTTTATGTACAGTGACATGTACAATGAGAGTAATGGTTAGCAGAAAGGATGGAAAAGCAGTGCCTGTTCCATCCTCCTAGGAGAAAAACAAAAGGGACTTTAAACTGTGTAATATCACAAAATGTATGTAATGATAGTGAAAATAAAAAAGGTCCCTGGCTCTAGGAAAGACGGCCTGTTTTATACCCATGGTAACAGGTAAACATCAGAACTGGCTTTAATCCCGTCTGATTAATAGATGACAACACACCTTAATCCGGTTAATTAATGACTGTGAACGCATCCCAGAAAGTCAGTCAGTCAGTGACCCAGCTCTGAGTGCACGACAGTCTCACTCCAGGGAGCTTGCACTGAACTCAGCCCGCCACTCACGCTCACGCCCACCCGGCTCCACCTCTTGCTCCAAGGCTGTCACATTTCAGCGCCACCCAGTCATGGGCTGGCGTGTGCTCAGCTTGGTGAGGCTGCCCTTACCCAGCCCAGCGCTCCCTGACTGAGGTGATCCACCTCAGTAATCCACCTCTTTGATTTCTCCTTCCTTCTTGCCCCTTCTTCTTCTGTTACAGAGTTATGACCTCCTCCTGGGGCAAGAGGTAGTCTGCAGCAAGGAGGACCCTCGGCCTTGCTCCCTCTTATCTCCAACTTCAAACTGTAAAACAGTCATTGATGGGAAGAACTGGTACAGTCACTTGCAGTCGTGTGTGGATCATCTTTTCTTTAGCTTCCGTTGCTGCCGAGGGCAGCGGACAGTTCCCAACGGCTGCATGAGCAGACGCACTCCCCCTTCGTAGGCCTGAATATCCCCTGCCCTCTTCTTTCCTTTCTCCCCTCACCCTCTCCAATCATACTCAGACATTATTCTAGGAATCAGAATTATATCAGGAGTTAGTAGGGCCTCAGTTCCCAAGCTTTAGCCAAAATTTTGCTAGAAGCTATGGAAAAGTTGAAGATTTTAATAGAATTTTGTGAATTTTGAGCTCTTTTGGAAATCACACAAGCTGAAACAATATCGGCATGGCTAAGGTCACATGAGGTTTTCAGTGACTGGGAGAAATCCACTATGCTCCTCAGAGTGTCTCTATTTCCCTCTGAGACATGTGAGGGGTGTACTTTCCACTGTCCTGGGAAGGGATTTAAAAGGATTAAGGGACTAAAAGTAGGCAATAATAAATGCATTGATTGTTTCCTGCTCATAGGTCGAATGTGCTTGGCAAAGTGAACAAACTTGTGCTTTTCCCTCCAAGGTCACATAAGTAGAAAGGTGAATGGGGGACATCAAGGCAGGACCAGTCTATAAATATCAGCACAAAGGAAAATCCAGAAAGATTCCTAAATGAAGGCCTTATACTTGGTGAACTCTAGAGGCATAAACATGGTAGATGTTATACTAATATCTAGGCATCATGTGTCAGGCTGTGGTCCCTGGATGTATAAAGGTCAACTCCATCCCTGACCCTGACCTCTGAGCTTCTGAAAATGCAAAGCAAGAGAATATCTTTTCTGAAGAGATGCAAAGAGAAGGATGTATAAAGTAAGACTCATGCCTGGAAGCTGGGTTAGAATCTTAGCTTCTTAATACACAATACAGGAAAATATGCAAGAGTGAGGTCTGATGGTGGACTCACTTCAGTCTATATTGAGAAAGACAAGAGATGAGGCAGGACAGGCACACTGCAGCCATATCGGGATGGTTTGGTCTTTATTTACAGAGTCAAGTCTCTACAGAAACTGAGAAGCCAAGGAAGGGACACAGGCTCAACAGTGGTTTGGCCAGGGAGTCAGAGAGGTAGGGACAAGCCAGTGGCAGAGAGGCCAGCTGGGATGTGAGTGAAAACAAGTCCAGTGAAAGGTGAATGCGAGGACTTGGGGAGGTGGAGTCAGTGGGACCTAATTCATTTGAGACACAGTAGACAGAGCCCAGAGGGTTCACAGTAGAGACCCAGCTGAATGTGCTGGGTTGAAGGGAGGAGTCGGATTTCTAAGGGAGACAGCTGGATGACTAGTCCCTAAGGAATGCATCCCCCTGAAACTGGCGGGGCACTTCCTATTTTGGTATCACGTGTCAAAAACATGCGGCTCCACCTCTGGTGTGTCCTTCGTAAAGCCGCAGATGTTCCAACTCTAACATCCCCTCATCTCCTCTCCAGAAAAAGATTTTGACTTGTTTCTGCCTCTCTGCCTAGACAGGGAACAGTCAGAGCCCACTCTGCTCTTCCATGCTGTTTTTCTGAAAAGGAAATAAAGGCTTCAAAAGGACAATTGGTTTCTGCAGGGTTGAGCTGTTACATGGCTGAAGCAGAAGTCTGTTGCTTCGTTGTTGAGTTCCGTGTTTCTTCCACTACGTCTAGTGATGGTGCATGTCACTAGAACTTCATTTATAGACCCTTCTGGACCTCAGAAAAACATCTTTAGTGCTGGACCTCTCAGCAGGAGCATTATTCTCCTCTGTAAGAAACATTTCTTTGCTCTTCATGCAATTGTGACATTCTCAAGTTAGCGGTGAGACTGCCAGTCTTCAGAGTCTTTATTGTTGTGCTGATGAGTACATTGACACTCAACACGACATAAACATGGAGAACACTTTTTTTTAATTTTCTTGAGACAAGGTCTCATTTTGTGGTATGTGGTACTGATTGCTTATGGGCGTGAGTCTCCACACTTTGCATTGTTGTAGGTGGTTACTTGGATCAAACCTGGGCCCTTGAGCTTGCAAGGCAGGCACCGGAACTACTGAGCTAAATCCCTGGGCCAAAAACACTTTTTGATTAAAAAGAGAAACACAGCATTGGCACTGAATTATTGCCACTTAATGAAACACCAAGGCCCCTCTCCACATCCAAGTGCCGGTCTCCAGTCCAGGGAAAAGGTTGACTCTCTGGGTGATGTTCTCCCCAATTCCTCATCCTCTGACTTTTGGCTCCTGACTGGAGAGCAGGACACATCCAGGGAGGGCGGCTCCTTCTCCCTCTATAGCCTGGATCGGAGCTCAGCTTGGGTTGAGCATCTGGGCTCCATCTTCAGACCTTTCACAACACGACCCAGTTCATCTCCTGAAATGACTTTGTTATCATCATCACAGATGACAATGTTCCAAGGTTTTCCAGGCCCTTGATGGGAGATTTAAAAGCAATTGTTGTTCAAAATCTCTGAAAAAGCCAAAGAAATCATTAACTCAGTGCAATGAGTTGCCAAAGAAACCTAATTGCTGGAGTCCTGCGGACTTCAAAGTGCTTTTTAGCTGATGACTAAAGGTGCTAAGGGAAATATTGGATGAGATTGTGTGTTTGTGTGTGTGTGTGTGTGTGTGTGTGGTTTTTCAGTTGTTTTAATCTTGCTTACATTTCCAGAGCAGCACTATAGGAAAAATTCTCAGAAAACTGGAAATTAATCAGGAAATGTGGGGGAGGGGGGTGTTTCAAATGAAAGAGGTCAACTCCATCCCTGACCCTGACCTCACTGATTTCTTGATATTGGTGACCTCTTTGGATCTCAACTCTAATTATGTGGATAATGATAATCATGGTCCTAAGATAAGACACCAGATGCCCTGACAGGCCCTAGGAAAGAAGGGACCAGCAAGGACTCAGTCCACGGCACACACAGTGAAGCAGGCATCATGCATCAGGCTGTGGTCCCTGTCCTGGTGCCCCTGGCTGGGAAGGAGGACACATCCAGGGAGGGCTATGCTGGTCTGGCTCAGCTGACTCTTCAGAGAGGAAACCTCCAGATGGGTGGAGAGGTGCTCAAGGGTGTACCTGCTGCTGCCTCCCAGCCCCAGCCCAACTTTCTCAGGCCTGTGGCCCTGAGCAAAGGTGTGGTTCCCTCTGGACTTCATCGTCCTGTGCTATAGATCAGGAAATGAAAGATTGTTGTCAATGTCAACCAGAAAGCTACGTTTAAGCCCTCAGCATAGTGCCCGGAACACAGTAAGTAGGATTACTAACCATCAGCCTGGCACCCCTGGCTTTCCAGCAGTGAACCCGGGGTCATGATGGTTTCCCCAGTGATGATCACACTGCACTAACATCTCCTTTCACATGTGGAAGTGGACATTTACTCTAAGCCTGGGTCATCTTGGTGGAAATCAAACTAACCTCCACTGTCTTATATAAATATGAATGGACCAGAACTGCCAAAATAGTAACAGTAAAAAACTACTTCATATGCATGTGTGTGGATAGTTACAAAATAGATAAAGAGACAGAGAGAGGGAGAGAGAGAGAGAGAGAGAAGTAAAGGAAAGACCAAGGAGTCATTCATGTTTCTGAAATATAATAATGTACACACTTTTTAAGATAAAATTATTATAATAAATAAGAAAAGAGTACACTAGATAAGTATCCATGTGAATGTAGGTATCAGTGTTGAACTCAGTGATGGATATGAGAGGAATTTATAGGAAATGTAATTTAAATATAAACAAACATATTGAAATGAATATTTTGTCACAACATATCATATTTTATCACAAACATATCATATGGTATAAAACTAAAATAGTCACAGTGTTATTAATTCCAAATGTTCAAGGACATATTTTTCACCAACTTTATGTGCATTTATTTACATTAAGTTGACCTTAATTCCCTTTTTGTTTATCTTTTATTTTTCTAGTAAATCCATAATTTACTTTGAGTGTACCCCCACACACACACCCATGTGCTCAACCAGAAATAAATAACCTAATCCATGCTATTTGTCTGAAAGTTGTTTAGTCTCCTGGAATGGTTTTAGCCTTGTGTTTTAGTTTTAGAATAATAAATACTCTGCCTGTACACCCAGTGTTGTTGGCTGTAAGACATGAAAGAACACAAAGAAAGAAAATCAATTTTATAATCATCCCACTAGCACTCATTAAGCCTGCTGAGTCTAAATTACAATGTCTGAGAGGAAGACAGTGCGCGCTCGTGTCTGGGCAGGACCACCTAAGAGAACCGTCTCCGGCATAGACTTCTTTTCTTCTTGGGTTATCAAATAATGTGTGTTTTGTGTAAAAATGTCCCCGGTCCAAAGCTGGTCACACAAACTTCTTATTCCAGGATAAGAAACTTGTGGGAGTCAGATGCTGGGTGGAGCCGCCTCCCTCCATCTTCTCTGCTCTTCAGAAGTAAATCCTGTGCAGTCAGAGCCAGCTCTCTGCTTCCTGTCTTCCTGTTTGTTACAGGAGAGACTTAGAGCAGGCAGGCCCCGGCTGGAGACCGCAGGAGCCAGGTGTGACTCTCCGTAGGAGACCAGCAGTGTCCTTATTGGTCAGGAATGCACTGCTAACACCTGGTGGAATGTTGTACTGTCACAAAAGCAATTTCTCTTTTCTCCAGAAACAGTGCGTACAGCAGTTGTGTCTAATGTGGATTCTATTTTGCTACAACATGTCGCCTTCTCTCTGGCTGGCCACAGCTTTTTTCCAGCTTTCTGTCCTGGACCCTTCAGTGTTTGACTCTGGTTCTTCCCAGCTCCTTCCTATATGCAGGAGAAAGCAAATAAATGAAACAAACTCAGCAGGCAGCAAACCAAGGGCTTCCTGGAACGACCAGTATAATGATCCCAGTCACAGGTTTATTCTCCAAGCACAGTAGGGATTAGGAGTGACAGAGGTACATGCATTAGCCACACACGCTCATGAAATAACTAAGAAATATACTCAACAATCACAAAGGTAAGTTAAGAAGTCAAAGTAGAAATTAGGAATACTGTGAAGTTACTAAATTGAACCCAAATTTAAAGACCCAATTCAAAAATGGACATCTGAAATGGCAGACACTTTTCAGAGGAAGAAATAAAAGCAGCTAAGAAGCATATGAAGAAATGTTCAACATCACTAGTCCTTTGAGAGATGCAAATAAAAACAACATTAAGATTTCATCTTACTCCACAAAGAATGGCTGCCGTTTCAGAATTAGCCAGCAACAAATGTTGGCATGGCTGCAGAGAAGGAACCCTTCTCCACTGTCGGTGGGAATGTAGACTGATACAACTCCTGTGGAGAACAGTTTGGAAATTCCTCAAAAAGCTAGGATTGGAGGTCCCATTTCACCTGGCCATCGCTCTGCTAGGTACGTACACAAAAGAATTGAAAGACTCTTATCACAGTGACATGTGTGAACCTATGTTTATAGCAGCTCAGTTTGTGATTGCTAAATCTTGGAAACAACCCAAATGTCCATCAGCTGGAGACTGGATAAAAAAGTTGGGGTTCTTCTACATAATGGAATATTACTCTGTCATAAAAAAATGATGAGTTTGAATCATTTATACTTAAATGGATGTACCTTGAGGACATCCTCATAAGTGAAATAAATAGGTCACAGATGTGTAAATATCGTATCTTTTCTCTGATATGAGAAAATGAAGATGTAAATGAGTTCTAGAATGTACATTATATATTGTGAAATAGAAAACACTCAAAGTGTAATGGAGTGAAGGGAGGAAAATAATAAGATTATAACAAAACAGAAAGGAAAAAAAGTTTATGTATATAGGGGGTGGGGTGGTAGGGTGGATAGGACTATGGGAAAAAATGAGAATTAAATTGTGTCATATACTGGTACAAATTCTCACTGTTGAATGCAATCGTGATGTGTATATGTAATGTACCAATAAAGATTTCAATTAAAAAATAAATAAATAAATAAAATAATAAATATAAGAATAATGATCACTGAAATAAAACTAACAGTAGAAATAAATGGTCAAGATAACAAAGGGTTTCTTTTTTCATCGAATAACAAATTACTATTATTTGGGTATTTGGTCAAGAAAGGAGAGAAACCAAAATATGCCATTGTGGAAAAATTTTCAAGAAATAGAAATGATCAGTCAGTCATGAACAAATATAAAACAATCATTTAAACATTTAAATGAAGTAGAAATGTTGAATAAAAATCCAGTTACTACACTGTGACACAGCAAGAGAATCTACACATAACTAATTTGATGATGGTTTAATGTACTGCTCATTAATTGGAATATTTTTGAATCCTAATCTAGACCTCACTGGCCTCATTAGCAAAATCTACACATATTTAAAGGAAAAATAGTAATTTGAAATTCTCCCTAGGTAGGAAAAATATAGGAGAACTTCCAAACATTGTACAACATAAAAAATAATTTTGAAATCAAAAAGGCAAAAAATAGGAAGTAAGCCAACTGTTTGCTAATTTGTTTATGAGCATAGAGACAATATATAAATATTTAAAAATAAAGAATAGGTGTGAGGGGAGAAGAAGGGAAGTGGAAAGAATTCAGATGTGTTTTGTACAACCCTGCAAATATGTACTAATAATTTTTTTTAAGTTTCAAAATACTAAAGAACAATCCAGAGCAAAGAAGTTCTATTTAGTTAATGAAAACAAGGTTATTTTAAGGCTACAAAATAAAGTCATATAATTTGTTTGAATAATTAACTGGGAAAGAATATATTACTGCAATTGATGCATAGAAAACAGCTATTAGACCAATACTCATTTTAATTAGAAATAGTCTTCATAACTAATGAAAAATTCTTTGCCTGAGAAGTGTATCTATAAAAACATGAAGTATTGTATGCAATTTAAAATATGGTTAAATTTTTCCTTTTAGTGATCAGAAGACAAGGATTTTACTTATATCAACTCTATCCTGGAATGCATTTCCAGTACAGTAAGACAGGAAAAATAATGAAAGAAAAAAAATTTTCAGTGATGAAGTAATTCATCAATTTCATTGCAGTTATATATTTATAAAATTCAAAATTAACTGTAATTCAGTTAAAATTGAAAGGCTTAAAAAACTTTGCTCAATGAGAGTCAAGTATAAACATTGTATTTTCTGAGAAACAATAAAAAATTGGAAGTTAATCTAAAAGCAAAACACAATTTGCAAGAACATGAAGAACACCAACTGAACAGAAATAAATCTCATAAAGCAAAGCAATAAATATGAATGAAATTTCAGAGAAACTTAAGAACTTGTAATTTCAGACATCAGTTTCTTTTCTTTGCCTAATGGGAATGCTTCTATTGTTTCTTGAAAATGCACGCATGATCCTTGTTTTGGCATAGGAGAAAGAATAGATTTTCTTTTAGACAGTTTTATTAGTCAGGAAGAAGTTTTAAATTTTTATTTAAGCACTTAAGGAGATTTTTAAGTGCTGTTTTGATCAAACAATAGCCTGAAATAGTGATATTAAAAACCTTTCATAAAAATACAGGATACCCACAAATGAGTTTTGACCTTGTTAAAAAACACTATCAAAAAAAGTTTAAGCTCTTTTTTTTTTGCATCCTTTCTGGCCTTTTGCTTCCTCATATATAAATAGAGAAAACCATAAGAAAAACAAGATTCCATGAATGCTCTATACTGACAAGGTTTCCAATTTGTAGCACTATTTGAAGAAATGGTGGGATGTGCCTTGTGAAGGACACTCACCAATGAGCGAAGGATTTGTCCTACAGACAGATCTGATGATGGCACAGTCATACTTAGATTCTTGACTACTAAAATGAATATGTAAAACCCAGCATAATCTTAAATAATGACAACTTTAAAACGCACTTGTAAAGTTTCTTGGTAATGAAAACTCAAAGTCACTTAATTTTTACCCTATTAAAATAACCAGCCAGTTAAAATGTTTAAATTGATCACAAATATTACTACTTTTGGAGTTTTGAAAAAGCATCTATTGGGCCTAGAAATGGAACTGTTTGAAAAATCAGAAAAAAGAACTTGTCTCCAATTTTTAATCTATACTGTGAATGTGTCTCTTTGTATCACTTTTTAGTGGTCTCTGAAAGTATTTCATCCTATACTCCTATTTGTTATGCTCTTGTGGTGTTTCCATTCCATCCGTTTGAGTAAAGTGTAGAATCCATAACTTACTTTTATTTTGTACCACCACTTAGTGTTTATATTTTAAATATTGTTACTATAAACATCAAGTGCTACATCCACGATACATATTTTTTACTTTAATTCCCAACCATACTTTTAGAAAGGAAAAATGAAGTGGAAACATTTAATTCATTGACATTTTTGTTCTTTTTAGCATTATTTCTTATTTCCTAATATTCTAAGACCCCTTCTTTGATCATTTGTTTACTGTCAAAAATACTGTTCACTTTCCATTCTCTAAAATGTCTTATTTCTCTTTATTTCTGAATGATATTTTCTCAGGCTTACTATCCTGTATTCAAATTTCACTTATTACCCGTACCCAGTCCAAGATATAGTACCACTTTCTTCCAACTTCCATAGTTTCAGATAAGAAAATCTTCTGTCTTTGAAATTATTTTACTACAAATAATGTCATTTATCTCTTACATGACTCAGGATTTTCTCATCACCTTTACTATCAGAAGTTTGATAAAGCTATTTGTTGGTGAAAATTTCTTCAGGTTTATGTCACTGCGGCTTTGGTCTCCATCTTGAATCTGAAGGCTTATTTCTTTTCTTAAATGTGGAACTTATTATTATTTTTTTTTTTTTCAGGTTTTTGAGACAGGGTCTCGCTTTGTGGTTCAGGCTGGCCCTGAGCTCAGCCTCAAACTCACATCACAATCCTCCTGCCTCTGCCTCCCGAGTGCTGGGATTACAGGCGTGAGCCACCACGCCCGGCACTGTGGTATGTGGTACTGGTTGCTGCTGAGTGTGAGTCTCCACACCCAGTATTGTTATGTGGTTACCGGGGAATCGAACCCGGGTCCTTGCGCTTGCAAGACAGGCGCCGGAACCACTGAGCTAACTCCCCGGCCCCTATTATTTTTTTTAAACAAGGATCAAACTCAGGACCTTGCACTTTCCAGGCAGGCATGGTGCCACTGGGCTAAATTCCTGGCCATTATTTCTTATTTGTTTATTTTAACTGCCATAAAACTGTACATATTTATGGGTTCTCATATGATATTTAATACACATACACACTGTGTAATGTTCAAATCAATATGAGTATATCTATCTAGTCAAATATCTATTATTTATTTTTAGTAAAAACATTTGAAATCTTTTTATTAGCTTCTTTGAAATGTATAGTCCCTCATGCTTGAGTTAGCCTTCCAGCACTGTGACAAAATACCAAAAGGAGACAAAGCTCACTTTGGCTCATGGGTTCTGCAGGTTCAGTCTGTGGTCAGCCAATGCCATTGCTTTGAGGACTCTAGAGAGGCAGAGCATCAAGGCAAGGACTGTGGAGTGGAGCAGAGATGCTCTCCTTGTGAAAACCAAGGAGCAGAGAGAGAGGGGGAGGAGGGCTCTGATCCCTCAGGGCCCTGATCCCTCAGGGCCCTGCAAGGGCACACACGCAATACCCGGATGTGCCTCCATAAGTTCCTTACTCCTAAGGGTTTCCCCACTCCATAGTGCCATGAACTGGGGATCAAGCCTTCAGTACTTGAGCCTTGGGGGAACCATTACAACGATCTGAACCATTGCAACCCGTGTCTATAGGCATCACATACATAAAGAAGCTGGCATACCATTGTCTCATTTTCATACAGGCTAATATTTGATAATGTCTTTCCCCCATTGCTTTCCCTATGCCTACTTTTCCTTTTCTGAATCCCATTCCTCTTGTCTAAGAGTTTACCTTTTCCTTTTCTGTTTTTATGTCACTTTTCCCCTAGAAAACATGTGATACTTATCTTTTGAATCTGTCATGTTCCATTACAAATGACCTTCTGCAGTTCTGTCCACTTTCTGCGTGGGACATGATTTTGTTTTCCTTTTGAACCAATAATGCTAACCTGTGTGCATGCACCACGGTTCACATGTCCAGTCATCCACTGATGGGATCTAATTCACAACATGGATATTGTGAGTTGCCCCATAGTAAAAATGGGCATGAAGTTTTCCCCATAATACAGTGACTTCAATTCTCCACCGCTGAGTCATGTAGCTGAATCATATGGTAGTTCTATTTCAGTGTCTTGACACTCCATCCTCATTCTCAGAGTGACTGTGCTAGTTTACATTATCCCCAGTACACAGTCCATAATGATTCCTTTATCTCATATCATTACAAGTCCTACTTATTTTTTGTTGTTGCTGCTATTTACTTATTCACTTCTGGTTTTGGGAGACAGTATCTCTCTATGCAGTTCAAGCTAGTCTTAAACTCACTATGAAGCTCAGGTAGACCTCCAACTCAAGGCAATTCTCTGATCTCAGCCTCCCAAGTCTGGAATTATAAGCATGGACCACCATGCCCAGCATTGTTTTGCTTTCTGTTTTTTAGTTTCTGTTTATTGGGATTTTTTTCTTAACATGAGATGGAATCCCAGTGTAGTCTGGATTTACATTTCTGTGATGGGTAAAGATGGTGATCAATTTTCATGTGAGCATTGGTAATTAGTATTTTTCCTTTTGTGAAACATCTGTTCAGGACATTTGCTCATTTTTATTATATTATTTATTGACCTGAAGATAAGTTTTTTGAATCTAAATGCTGCATAATATTTCCCATTTGCAAGAGCATCTGGTAGATAATTTTTCCTATTCCACAAGTTATCTCTTAACTCAATTGTTTCTTTCCAGGAGCAGAATCATTTAAATTTGATGCAATCCTATTCGCTGCTCACTCTACTATTTCCTGAGCTATTGGGCCCTATTTAGGAAGTCACTGCTGCACCTGTTCGTAAAGTTCCAGTTCATCACTCCTAGGGTCCTGACACCAAGAATATCAGACCTTGTATAATAATCTGTCGTGTCCCTTAGAGGCTCTCTAGATTTTTTGTTTTTCAGGCTGCCTGATTCCTACTTTTGGCTTCAGGATTCAGTAATTCTTTCCTTTGCTTTACTCCATTCTTACTCCACACACTGAGATGTTATCGTTACAGATGTTTCCGACATTAAAAGGATAAAAACGTATAATATGAATAACATTATACCAATAAATTTACTGATTTATAAGAAATGGACAAATCCTTGAATGAAAATTGCCAGAGTTCACACAAGCATACATAGATAATGTGAGTAGCTCAATATCTAGTAAAGTAATTGAACTATATTTAAAAACTTCCTCTCAAAGCAAATGGCTAAAGTCAAATGTTTTTACTGGCAAATACTACAAGATGTTAAAGAGAAAATAAGTTCATCTGGGCAAGCTCTGTATTACTTTAATTGGAAAAGACTACTTCTCTGAAGGCCAGCATTACCCTCCTTCCAAAGTTAGACAAAAATATGAAAAGAAAACGTAAAGTTACAAATCAAGATGTCATATGAACATAGATGCAAAACTTTTGAGCAAGATTTTCACCAGTCCAGTCAAACAATAGACCAAAACAGCATCTTTATGTGATTTTATGACCAAATGAAGTTTGCCTTCCAATTTCAGAATAGAGGCAGAAAAGACAATTAGCAATTGAATTCTGATTAAACCCTGCAGTAACCTAGGAATAGAATGCACCTTTGAACCTGAAAAGGGTCTTTGAGACTATATTTTCAGGGACTATTTCTACAGCTGGTGGAAAAGGCCCTGTATGAACGGTATAAATAACATCATATTTAAGCATGAAGTGTCAAAGACCCCTGTGACTGGCTCTGATTTCCTGCCGAGTGCTACGGCACAAGACCAGAAGACAGACACAGAGACAGAGTTAAAGAGACAGATATAAGGAGCCAAGATGCCCAGTGCTTGTGCCCTCAGAGGTACGAACAAGCAAAGGCCCTGAACACCCAGAGCTGCCAATATTTATTGGTGACATCAGAGTTAGACTAAGGTAAAGGGGCTATGTGGAAGGACTGTGTGGAATCATTATTGATAGATTGCTGATGTTTGTAAGGGAAGAGACAAAGCATTCTTGAGTTAGGAACAGAACAGATAAAATACAGATTGTGGTTAGTAATTAACTTTGTCTTCTTGGTACAGAAGGTTTTAACTTTGGGAATAGAATTGGGTACAAGTCACTATGACCTTGGCACTTAGGTTTCGGCCAGACTCGCTCCTCAAAATATGCCAGCTATGAGGTTCACTCTTTATAGCCTGCTCCGCTCAGAGCCCACTCTGGGCATGATCAATAGGGCAGTCCCTACCTTGAAGAATGAATATCTTTCTCCTAAGTGCAACGAAGGTCACAGACAGAACACCAAGAAAAGAAAATGGCCTTCCAATCCACAAACCAGTAATGAAAATAAACACTGAAGGACTAATGTTACTTAATTTCAAACATGTGAAGCTCAAGTACTCAAGAGTGTAATACTGACACAAAGATAGATACAGAAATCGGTGGAGCAGCATAGAAGTTCCAGAAGTAGACCTAGACTGAAGTGCTTAGCAAATTGTTGATAAAGTTATAAAGAAACTATAAGTCATTTGAACAGATGGTATTAGAACAATTAGACACATATATACAAAACAAACACGAATCTTTATTTTCACTATATAAGTAGTGCAACCAAAATAAATATATAAGTATTAAATTAAATTAAATCTTAAATATATAAATTAAAAATTAAATATGTAAGTATTTAACCAAAATAGATTATTGACCTAAATTTAACATATAAAACTATGAATTTCCTAGAAAAATATAGAGACTTTGTAACAATGCTTCAGGAAAATATTATTTAGCCCTGATGCCAAAACTTGACCCATAAAAGGATGAACCAATGGGTCTTTGTCCAAATAAAAAGTGGGTTCCAAAGACAGCTCTAAGAACATGACAAAGCAAGTATCAGATGGCAGCAAAGTGCTTTTAAACTGTGTATGTGTCAGAAGACTTAAATTTGGAATCCATAAAAAACCTCCCAATTCAATAACAAACAAACAGCCCAATTTTAGAAATTAGCAAAGGTCAGACAGACACTTAACCACAGCAGATACGGAAAGCATGAAAAATGCTGATGCTTGGGCCGGGGAGTTAGCTCAGTGGTTCCGGCGCCTGTCTTGCAAGCGCAAGGGCCCAGGTTTGATTCCCCGGTAGCCACATAACAATACTGGGTGTGGAGACTCACGCCCAGCAGCAACCAGTACCACATACAACAGTGCCGGGGGTGTGGCTCACGCCTGTGATCCCAGCACTCGGGAGGCAGAGGCAGGAGGATTGCTGTGATGTGAGTTGGAGGCTGAGCTCAGGGCCAGCCTGAACTACAAAGTGAGACCCTGTCTCAAAAAAAACTAAAAAAAAAAAGAAAAAGAAAAAAGAAAAATGCAGAGGCTCTCAGTCATCAGGAAAGAACACAGCAAAGCCATTGCTGGATATCCAGAGAAGTAGCCTGTGTGGAGGGATTGGGGCTCTCTCCTGTGTGGTCAAAATGGGTAATGATACCACCACTTCAGAAAAGAGGACAGCAGTTTCTTTTTAAAAGTGCAATACTTACTATACAATATAGATATTGTATTGCTAGGTTTGACCTAAGAAAAAAGAAAGCATCTCCACAGAGACTCATTCTCACATAGTCACTTCAGCTTTGTTATAATCTGGAACCTTTGTCATCCTGAAATGTCTGTCAGTAAAATGAATGACAAAACTATGGTGTAAGCAAGCAGACATCAACTTGTACTGTGAAGTGCATGCATCTCCAAATCATCAAAAGAAACCCAGGAAAGGGGCTCTTACTACACAGTTCTGTTTATATACAATTCCAAAAAATGAAAGGTCATCTCTGTTGTCAGAGATGAGAACAGTGACTGTTTGGGGACAGAGTAAGGAAGGTTATGCTGGAGAAAACACTGCCTCAGAACACGCCTATCAGGATATTTGGTGAAATTACAGGAACAAAAGCCGAGTGTGTGGTATATACCTGGGAGGCTGAGCCAGGAGGTTTGCAAGGTTAAGCCCAGCGTGGGCAATATAGCAACCTAGCAAGACTCTTTCGAACTAAAAACGAAAAAGAGGCCAGGAATGTAGCTCAGTGTGAAGAGCCTGGGTTAAATCTCTAGTGCAGACAGACAGACATAAAATTAGAGAAACAGGAAGCACCTAGGCCGGTAATGAATATACTCACCACTTTCATGGTACTGACAACTTCTCTTAAGTGCTTGTCAACATTTTTTAAACCACATATTTGAGATAAGTTCAGTCCACTGTTAGCTATAACTCTTTAAATTCTGAAAAAAAATAAAATTAATTTTATTCACTAATGAGAACATTAAATCTGCATGTTTAAAAGCATGGTAAAGTTTGAGTAAAGTCAGAAGTTATTTAGTGTATGTCCCATGGTCTGACTATCTCATGCCAGAATTCTGTTGAGAAGAAATAAATCTGATTTCTCTTTGATCATCTAGATATGAAAGTTCTGAGGATCAAAAATAATCCAAATGTTTCGACCAAGTAGTCAGGCTTCTTTGGAATGTCTCCAACTTTTCTTTGATTTTTGTTTGAAATTGTAGCATTTTAAATACATTAAAATATTTTAAAGTCTACCTCTCAAAGCCTATGCATTTGGAAAAGACAAACCATACCTTACTGAGAACCTTCTAATGTTTTCAATTATTTTGAATTTTCTTTTATTTTTATGGTTGATTTGTGTTTTAATTTATTCTCAGACTAATAAACAGTTGATTTACGGAACCTTGAATTTCAAAAAGCAGCAGAGTCATCTTGTTGAACTTCCATGCATAAGTATGTCTAAAGAGAAAAACTGCTATCAAAGCTGTAGATTTGTCACATTTTGACTTTTTGCTTTGAAAAATACTCCAATATACATAATAGTATAAGAGAATAGTGAACTGGACTTCCACATACCTACATCTAACTTCATTATTTATCAGTATTTTACCAATCTCACCACTTTAACATGGAATTCTAGTTTTCCATGTGCTACTTTAATCAAAGTTGCATATGTAGATCTTTTTTTTTTTTTTTTTCTTAAGGTTTTTTGAGACAGTGTCTCGCTTTGTGGTTCAGGCTGGCCCTGAGCTCAGCCTCCAACTCACATTACAGCAATCCTCCTGCCTCTGCCTCCCTAGTGCTGGGATTACAGGCGTGAGCCACCACTCCCGGCACTGTGGTATGTGGTACTGATTGCTGCTGGGCGTGACTCTCCACGCCCAGTATTGTTATGTGGTTACCGGGGATCGAACCCGGGCCCTTGCACTTGCAAGACAGGCACCGGAACCACTGAACTATATCCCCAGCCAGATCTTTTTGTACCTCTTTGACAGTGCTTGGTGTTGAACACAGAGTCTTTCACATGTACCAAGTGAGCACTCTATCCCTGGATTCCACCCCTAGCCTCCAGACACAAATTCTGACAAATTTTAATTTCAATGCAAATTAAGGAAGTCTGATGTTTGAACATCTCTCTTAAATGTTAATATGTAAGACTAATTTCAGTCTACATATACATGTGTCTTGTATGGAGATGGCTAAGGTTTAAATTTTTATTATGTTATTTTCACATTTCTGGATTTTCTTGGTAAAGAAAGAACTACTGGTTTTTATTTGCAAAGAGCTTAATGTATTATATTTTCCCTTTGATCAAACACATTTGACCACCTACCACTCTTCACAATATGAAGCATGTTGATTATTTTATAAATTTCATTTGCCAGTGTTATAGTCACTATATGATTGCATTTAAAAAAAATTAAACTGTTGATGAGAAATGGCTTAGGCCATGAATCATAGCCTTTTCTCTGCACAGGCTGCCTTTCTACCCTATCATATCATCTGTTCAACAATCGTGGGTTGGTCCCATGATTTCCATTCATAGACATACTATAATTATAACATGAACTTTTAAGTTCAAGGAAAACATTTTTTTCAACTGCAGTCCATGATCATTTTCAAGATACATAATATTTATAAGCATTCTAATCCCAGGATATTTCAAAGGAGTAAACGTAACCTCCTCATATCGGTTATTTATGATGTATGCAAGGATATCGTTTGGTTTCATCTGCTTACATGATTGCAAAAGCCAAAGGCTAAGTGTCTGCCCCTTCTGTCTCTTCCTGGCCTGCACCCCTCCACTCACAGCACCCCCCAGGGACAGGCCACAAAAGCAGCCCTACGGAAATCACCCCTGTTATCTCCTTCATCTTCAAAGTCCTGCTGATCTCCATGGTCCACACTGAGCGGCTCCTTTGAACACAAATTCTTTACTCCTTGAGAAATACTTTTGTTCTTGCTGTGCAGCCCCACAACCAGCTCCGGGGGCAGTGATGGTGAACCTTTTAGAAACTTCAGTGATACAAACAGGCCACTGTGGCCCGTGTGCCATAGGTTCCCCATCACTGTTCCAGGGGATCCATTATGCCCAGCCTCCCTCCCACCCAGGAAGCCACAGCTCTCTTCTTGCTGGGCTCAGCTCCTGTTCAGACATGTTTGTATGAAATTTTACCCTATATATTTGTTGATGTATATTCTTTACTGACAAACTAAAGTGGGGCTTGTGTGGTAGTTGTCATGTTTCCTATATTTACTAAGGGCCTGAAAGGTAGCAAGTGCCAACAGAGATGCATCAGTCCAGGGCCACGCAGGAAATAGCATTGTCATACAGCTGCCTCCATGACAGGAGATTCCTGAAGGACCAGGAAGATATGGAAAGGACTGGATTCCAGCCTTTAGTTAATTTCCTCCCATTGTTGAGGTAAAACATTCAAAGTTAAAGGAGAAAGGGTTTTGTTGGCTCACAGTTTGTAGAGGTTTCAGTCCATAGTTTGCTGGCTCCAAGGCAGAGTGCCACATGGCAGAGGAGCATCACAGAGCAGAAACAGTTCATGGCACCCACATGGCAGAAAAAGCAACACGGACACTTAACAGCATCTTTCTTCCCCCCTTGTCTTATCCAGACTACCAAGATCAAGGTGGTGTCAAACCAATCGGTATAGTAGTTTATCACACGCCCTTAGTGCCAGCACCACACACTCCAGATTCAGACATCTCTGAAAATGCATCCTTTGCCCACATCAGTTTCAGGGACAACTAGACCCAAACCAAACCACAACAAGGGACTAGTGATTGCAGGATAGCTCGCCCTTATCCAGAGCTGAAGGACTCCAAAATAAGAGAACCCCTGACCCATGCAGCAGGCCAGTTCCCCGGGGACAGAAGCACTTCTGGTGAGGTGAGGAACCTGCTTCTCCACTGTAACCTCATTACAGAGTCTCTCATGGGTCAAAAGTGACCAGAGGCTGAAAGTCAGAGGCAGAGAAATCCACATAGATCACCCTTCCTCAGCCAAGCACCAATCAGGGAAGGGCAGGGCCAAAGGGCAGGTGGGTTGAGGAAAAATCACTAGATGATTATTAGAAACAGCTGAAGGCAAAATCACCAGGTTCACATTATACTCCTGGTGTATGTGGTGACCCCAGACCCACAAGATAGCTGTGCATCAAGGTTTAATGGCTGAGCCACGGCCATTTTCAGTGTTATGTTATGTTCTCAGTGAAAAAATAATCCCATGGTGTTTAATATTCATATCCCAACTGTTTTTCTTAGTCCATGTTCTAATAAAGGTTAGACAAATTCTAAAATTGTATCACATCTTACTGAGCAATTACCATATAAGAAATCCAGTGAAAAGTACCCCATGCAAGTTAGCTTCTTCCATGAGACTGAAATTTGAGAGGTTAGAAAACTATCACAAGAGAGAGGAGGTAGAAACAGTTCTGAAATGCAGTCTTCAGCATAAGACCCAGCTGGAGGCGTGTCTTTGCCTGCCCACACGTTCCTGTGTTTCTCACTCTTTCCGTTTCTGCACACAGATGTTCACTCCATGTGTTGAAGCCTTCCTGATTCGAAGCATTTGCTTCTATGGCACCTACAATATATAAAATCTTTTCTCTCAGGACAATTAACTTCTGCTCACCTTTCCTTGTCGGTTCCAGCTCCAGTCATGGCCCCAAGACACCTCCCACTGCCAAGCTACAAGTGACTTTCTCAGACAAACAGGAGCTCTTTCAGCTGCACTTGAAGCCCCTTCAAATGGCCAAGAGAGGAAAAGTTGAAAAACCATAGGCAAGGGGAAAAGATACCCCGGGGGAATGTCCACACAGAGCCTGGGAAGCAGGCTCCGCAGGCTCCAAGAGAGGACCTGCTCCAGGGCTTCCCAGAGGCAAGGACAAGGGGGTCGGCACAGTCAAGGCTGCAGTTATTCCAGTGACTCTCTGGAGCTTGGTCCCTGTCCAGTGTTTTCTGGGGACCCTGCATCCACCTCCAAAACCCAGACCGGTACTTGCATCTGTGTTTTGCAAACTAAGAACCAGTCAAAACAGAAGCAACTTTGCATTTCACAGCATTCTAAAGAATAATATTAGGTTCCTAATTGTTGAAAGTGACTAAATATAGACCCAGTGGCCACTTGAATTGGGTTTTGAGTGGAAGGTCAGAGATAAACTGGGGAGGCAAGCCAGAGTGACATCCGGGTAAGTACAGTCTTGATGTTTCACAGTCACGTGACGTCTACCAATGGGCCTGGGGAAGAAGAAAGAGATGTTGCTCCCCAGTGTCTAACACAAGGGGTCCTGGGGCCTGATGGCCCGTGTTCAAATTCTGCTGTCATTTGCATCTGTGGGTGTTGGTGAATCACTGACCACCTCTTCCACCATCTCCACAGAGCGGCTGTGATCAGAATGGGACTTAGCAACGAAACTTTGTTTGGAACCCTGCCTCACACATTCTCCCTTGCCCAAGAAAAACTCTCCTTATATTCACTATGGACAGTGTAGCTAGCAAAAGAGGAGGCAAATGAAGATAAATAGTGATTCTGTTGCCTAAAAGCTGCTGGGTCAACCTTGAACCACCACTTCGCTTATAGGATATTTTTAGAAATTCACTCTGCAGAAAACATTGCAAAGTTTGAAAAACAATCACCCTGAATTTGGACAAATGCTGGGGAAAGTCTTTCCAAACTTTCAGAGTCTAAAATGTGGACTATACAGTTTTATTACTTGATGGTAATTTATCTGACAGTAATAAAATCCGTGGGACAAACAGATACACCCACTTTTAAATCACCCAGGGCTCTGAACTCCCGCCATTCATCTGGAATGACCTTCCAGGGAGAGGAGAGAACACGGCTGAAGGTCATCCCCATCAGGAGAACCTTATTTCTGTTCTGATCTATCCTTTTTAAAAACAAATTTTAGTTGCTGTACCAAAAGGAAATGAGTGTTTCTTGCAAAGGCTTCTGAAGGAAAGATTTATCTAGAATTGGCTCTCTTAGAACACTGAGGTTTGCTTGGTGCCAAAGTTGGCCCTTCTGGTCCCTGTGCCTAGGTCCTCACAGTCGTGATGCCTGTGTTGTGGGGAAGAGGAGATTCCAGGGGTCAACCTGGACCTCAAAGCAATCGTGACTTCAAGGCTGTTTCTTTATCTGGCCAGAGAGACCCTGAGTGGCCCAGACCTTACTAGTTCTAAAACTGTCCCCTTTGGTGCTCACTCAGAACATCCCTGAAACATCCTGAAATGTGGGATATTTCGTAACAAGCAAAGCCCTTCAACTTCTTGATGTACTGCTTTTAGCAATTGGAGGCTAAAAGAGTAGGGTCAGATGTTGAATGAGAGATGCTGGCGGGGGGGGGGGGGAAGTATTAGTAGATGAGTCCTGAGCAGCAACAACACAACAGAAATCACAAAAGAAAACCAGAAAAAAAATCAACGAATGAAAATCTAATCAAAACTATTTCAAAAATATGCTGGTAGTTGTGACATAGACTACAAGGTATGATCAAAATATATGGAAAATGTTTGAATTTTTAAAAAATTGATTACAGTAAGAAATGCACTATTATTACTCCTCCTCCAAATACTGCCTTGCGCTTTGCATGCATTTGTGTTATCGTTCTTGCTATTCCCTGAGGCTCTTTGTTTTCCTTTATAACTCACTTTTCAAGGTCTGATCAAAAAGAGGGTGAGTACTGCTGCTTCTGGCCATCCTGTAGAAAGGCAGCTCGTAAAACATCACACGGTGTCCTCACCCTCCTCATTTACTGTATCCGACGCTGTGTGACTTCTGGCTCGGCCCCAAAGTCAGAATGACCACGAGAAGAAAACATTTTGAATCATTTCAGGGAACTGAGGAGGCCCCCGCGGCACAACTAAATGTGTCACGAAAGAAGACCTCCAGGGTTGCTTCAGAAAGTGCAAAGTGATGGGAGAAGTGTCAGGCCGATGTGTCTATGTCTGCAATAATTTTTAATTTAAGCATTCATTGTACTTGTCGATCACAGCTCATATAACAATTAGCATTAAGAAGTGACACATATTCAAACATCTCTTTTCCACACAGTCACCTCTGGTCTGGGGGACCTGCTCTCTGCTTTAATATTATAATTTATGGGCACCATTTAAGTCCTTAAAAGTAACTCAACAGCTAGAATTCAAAGACATTGCTCTACTAAAGCCTTCACCTTTGATTCTAAAAAGTGTTTCCAGCTAAAACTCGATTCCACATCTAGGGAGAAAAGGCTGAGGAAGCTCCTCACACTAGGAAACAGAAAACATCAGAGACTCCTCCATTCACGTCAGCAGAACTCCACAGCCAACTCGAAGAGGCCCTACCGAGGGCCACAGTATGCCCAGAATCCTGGCTGCAGGGAGAGAAGGGGTCGGATACTCACCACACAGAGGGGTCCAGTCTGAACCCACATCCAGGGGATGCCAAGGGCCTAATGTGTTACCCAAAAATGGGCAGGAGGATGTAGCATTTATTGGCCCTTGCTGTGTCGTCTGTCCCTCAAGTTCACCAAGTGAAACACAGGTTAAATTCCTGCTTTAAAAGTATGGCATCTAATAAATGACTGAAGAAATGTGTCTTTAGAATGCCAGGATTTTGCAAGTGTTTATAGAAAGACTGGGTCTCGACAGTGATCACCAGTGGTACCCATTTCATCAACAGGCACAATTTGCACAATCCGCAAGAACACGCTGACACCTGTGCTGGAAAATTACTGTGCGTCACAACTTGATCCAGTCAGGTGTTGAATAGGAAATCCAAAGACCAGAAGAGCATGCCAAGTGACGACACAGTAATGCCAGGAGTCCAGACCCCGAGAAACTAAGACGAACATTCTGTTCTCACCAACACACAAATCACACATAATAAAATCGAGGAAGGGAGAAATCTGCAGTTTAAAAGAAACCTAGTGGACATATTAATCCGTTACAATGAACTCCAACCCCCGGGTTTATTCAAGGTATGTTTTTTAAATTCTAGCTTAAGTCATATTCTGGTCATTGTGTTCCCACCTTTAACGATGGCTTTGCCTTGATTAGTAAGCGCATGATGCAGTTTTGGTTCCATGTCTGGCTTCTTTTGCTACTTACTCCACATTAGTGTCAAAACTTCCTGAAACTGTATCACACGGGGCTACTGTGTCCCCACGGAAGGGGTAAGTGGAAATGCACGCTGCTGCTTCAGGGCCATGAGCCCTTTGTGCCGGGCATCAACTCTTCTTGCTCCTGCTGATAAATCAGTAAAGCCGAGGCATTTCCTTTGTGCATCTGTGCCTGGGTCCAGGCCTCACTCTGAGCGGAATCACTGGTTTCCCCAAACAGTTCCCTTCAATATGGTCATAAGGAATGTTGTATGCATCATCTTTTTCATTAATATTCAAAATAATAAAAATCACCTTCTTTCTGTAACTCTCACCATTCACTTATCTTTTAATTTAAAAATCCTCTATGTCAGTCACAGAGTTGTGTTTCTTGTCATGAGGACAGTGTGTATTCATCTTGGTCTTAAAGAGGCTCTTAATTTCACTCACGCTACTTAGAGTAAAACGAGGCAGAAGGCACACTTGCCTGGGCTGCCATCCGCCCCGCCAAAATTTTCTCATGGCCAATGGAATCAGCAGACTGCGTCCTTAAGATTAATGCTGATTCTTCTCAGTTTAACCCTCCACTGGTGTAAGAAGTAAGGCCACCTCTCGGGGAAAGGGCACAGATTCCATCCCGAGGCTCCACCTCACCACCAAGCCCCTCCCAAAGTCCCGCCACCACCTTTGAGGTTAGGATTTCAGGACATGGATTTTGGAGAGACAGAGACATTTGGACCTTAGCACAGGGACACAGGCATCTTGCAGGAGGGGCTACCCCACTCCATTACATCCTCATCCGGCCCCAGCTCTGTACGACTGCTACCTTCCTAACAGGCCTCACTCTCAGCTACAGCAGCAGTGGACACAGCTTATCCTCTGGACGCTGCATCACAGTCAACCACTTCTCCCACAACAAACACCCTTACTTTCCCTCGTGCATTCTCTCCATACAAAGGCTCAAGTCTCCAAGCTGACTTAGTATCTTACTGTGAAGGATTCAGGTTTTCTATTTCTCGGGTCCTGACAGTATTTTGAGATAAGGTCCTGCTCAGTTGCTAAGTTGCCCAGGCAAGGGTCCGAATTCTGTGATTCTCTTGTGTCAGCTTCTCAGACAGCTGGGATTACAGGCATGCACCGCCACACTCAACCCTGTGCATGCGTGTTAACAATAGACAGTTTCTCCTGTTTTGTTTTTCCCGACAGCCTCACGTAGAACTTTGAATTCTATGTTCCCTGGCCCATTGACTCATTTTAACAGCTCCAGATGACACGCACTGAGGACCTATGTGTGGATTGCTGTGTGTGCCCCGTCTGGCCTAGTTTTAGTACAGACTCGGAACTGTGTTCAACTTACAGATGTGGAAACTAAGCAGAGAAAAGCATAAGCAACCTAACCAAGGTCACAGAGATCCTAGTTGTGCCGAGCTACAAATGCTGAACTCTGAAAACCGTAAGTGTTCTGAAGATTGTAAGACAATGACATCCTTGTTTGTTGAGTTTCCTTCCTGTTCATTGTTTATGGAGGTCCCTTTCCTCCTCTGATGTTGATGAGTCTGTCTGCAGTGCGCTTGCATTCCTGAGAGGGGTGGTGCATGTGAGCAACAGCTTCATTCCATTTCTCATCCTCTCTCCCTCCTTCGTCCCATGACCCTCTTTCCATCTTAAAAAAGATCTATCACCCTCCTGCCTTTTACTTATTTTTTTATTTTGCTGTTTACTTCTCATCTGAATTTTTCAGGTTTTTATAGCAGTGCAGCTCATTCATAATAGCTAGGTCATGGAAACAACCTCTGGGTCCATCAACAGACAGACTGATAAGGAAAATGTGGTGTTCACACACAGTGGAGCACTACACAGGCATAAAGAAGAGTAAACTTGAGTCGTTTGCAGGAAATGGATGCACCTTCTAACCACATGCTAAGTGTAATAAATCGGATGTACAGCCTTAAATACCGCTTGTTCTCTCTTATATTGAGATTCTTTTGAAGCTTTCATATTAATGTCCTTAACTTTTATTTTTAATTTTTTATTAAAAATTAAAAGCATTAAAAAGAATAGCAAATCCTGACAGTCACTCAGAGCCTCAACATTCTATCTTAATATATAGTGTAAGTGACATCAGAAGGCATCCGACAACCTGACCCCACCCACTTCCTCTCCTTTCCTTCAGCTCTCCTCCCCAGCTCCCCTTCGCCCTTGAACGTTTTCCTCCTATTTCACAGCACCTGTTGTACACCCTGATTCTACTCACACTTTCAGTTTCTCAGACCAGAGAAATTACTCGGTATTTACACACGTGTGTGTCCTATTTGTTTAACATAGGTGCATGGCTGCAGTGTGCCACTGGTTAGCTGTAAATGTCTCAAGTCTTTCTTTATGTACCCTTCTTTAGAAGCAAAGTTCTCTTTTAAAAATCCCTTCCATCTTCAGATTTCACCACAGGTGCAGGTTGACTCATTTTGCATGCACAGATGAGGTGATGGGGCCTCATGCTTCCTTCTGTGCTGCAGGAAAATGCCCTGGAATCTCAGGTTCTCCCTTCACCTAGCTACATCCAACCTGTGGAACTTCCCAGTCTGTAGAGGAAGGATTGGCACAGTGCACAGGCTATGGGAAGATTGAGTCAGCATGTTTGGGCCTTAAAACAGCCCGTGAGTGTCCATCTCTCCTTGATGGGGCAGCCTGGCCCTGGACAGTGAGGAGCTCCTCCATCAGCCTCACCCAGAACACGGGTCCCGGGCCCCTGGGTCAAGCTCGGGGTCAGCATGAGGCGAAACTCGGGAACCATCTTCATAAGTGCCCGTTTAGACTTTTGTCAGTCAGTGATTTGCAACATGTACGGATGCAATGATTTTGGAAGGACGGTGAAGAAAGAGCCCTCTTTGCTCATAACCAACCAAAAGAGATCCAGAGACATGTTTTTAGGAAAAAGAATTCAACATTTAAAATTTGTTTTTAGGGCCAGGGAGTTAGCTCAGTGGTTCTGGCGCCTGGTTTGCAAGCGCAGGGGCCTGGGTTCGATTCCCGGTAACCACATACCATACTGGGTGTGGAGACTCACGCCCAGCAGCAACCAGTACCACATACCACAGTGCCAGGCGTGGTGGCTCATGCCTGTAATCCCAGCACTCAGGAGGCAGAGGCAGGAGGATTGCTGTGATGTGAGTTTGAGGCTGAGCTCAGGGCCAGCCTGAACCACAAAACGAGACGCTGTCTCAAAAAACCTTTAAAAAAATTGTTTTTATTTGACTTATGAGTATGTCCTCAAAGTACATCCATTTGAGTATAAATGACTCAAACCAATCATTCTTTATGGCAGAGTAATATTTGTGTCATATACTGGTACAGATTTCCAATGTTGATTGTGATCACAATATGTATATAAAATGTACCAATAAAATCAATTATTATTTTTTTAATTTTAATGACTTTTTCATCCCTCCCCATTTTCCTACTTGTAAAAGACTTGCCGAGAAGCATGGCTGTTCCCTCCTGTGCAGGTGATTCACCAGGTCATGGTGTCACTGAGCCTTGTCCCAACTGTGTTACTTCCAGGGACACTCCACATTTGCTCAAAGCCAGAGTTCCTGCACAGAGCATCAGCTCATGCCTTGAAGTCTGTAACACTTGACAGCACTTCTGCACAGTGAAGCCGACTCCGTGCCGGCTGGGCAACTTCCTGGTTAATGATGACCGTCATACAAGCGTGTGTATCAGATTATCGTCTACTGGCAGAAGGTCGTGCCCGTGAGGCAGCAGCGGGCTCCTGTCTCCACACTGGGCACTCACAGGGTACACTCACTGTCACCAGTGGGCAGCCTGGGACTGAGGAGAGGCGTCTGGCCAGCTGTGCACTGAGCTGATGGGTCACCCAGCTTCCGGGGAGCAACTGCTCGGGCAGCTCCGTCTCGGCCACCAAGAAACGGCCACTTCTCTCTTTCCTCTGTCGAACGCCGGCCTCTGCTTCTGATGCAGCCTGAAATTAATCTGCTCTGTTCTTCCGTCCCGGTGTGTGTGAGGCCATGAAATGCCAAGGGCTGTTACAACAGCCGCTGTTGTCCTCTGACAACCATCTCTCTCCTCCTTGGTGATAGGAGAGGTGACCAGAACGTGCCGCCCAGACCAAGCCACTCCTGAGTACCTGGGCGCTGCTGTCCTCAGGGAGCCACAGCCCTCCCTGCTGGCCAAGCTCTTCTCCAGCGTGAGATCAGTCACCCAGGAATACCTCCCCCTGCAGCGCTGCTGCCCTCGCCGGCCATCGCCTCCGCTGCCCACGCTGTCCTTCAGGCCAGCTCCAGGGTGGCATTTTCCTTCCTCTGAAAAGGTGTCCCGCCCCGGGCCTCACAAAGGAGCCTGGCCCACCGACTCCAGCCCAGCAGCCCACGTCGTGTTCCTCTTTGACACCCTCTCCTTGCCGGCTTTGCGTTCACCAGCAGCCACCCTCCTTTGAAAGAAGAACTTCGCTTCCTGCCAAAGGAAAATGAATGTCAGGGCTTGGTTTGAAGTTCGTAAACCATAAATTTTGCACGGGCTCAGGCCTGGGTGGAACATTTTCACATTCCTGTGACTAATTAAAAACAGGTTCCAGCACCTGAGCTGTGAGCCGTGCGGCTGATTGGATTTTAATGACTTACCCATGCGCAGGAAAGCAAAGGCAACGCATCCTTCGTGTGTTTGATTTCTGGCAAACGTTTCCTTTGGCAAATGTGGAAACTCTTGCAAAAGTCACGAATAAAATAAGGCTTCAATTTTCCATTTCAAATCGGAGGCCAAGGCTTCCTTGGAGCAGAGGAGTTCTGGAAGATCAGATGCTCTTTTCAGAATCCAGTGCGTGATCTTCCCAGCCCTGGGATCTGCAGGAAGAGGGGCTCTGTTGAGCTGTGGCCGCTCATGACCTCAAGACCGCGGGTTTTGTGGGAGGTCACAGTCTTGTCCAGTTCTCTGGGCATCTTTTTCTCAGCGATCCCTGGGAGCTCACATGGAGCCCTGACAGGCGCCACACAAGGGCTGAGCCTGCACACTCCCATCTCCACAAGCACGCAGCTGGCATAACTGTGGGTGATTTGTGGCTGGGTGCTGGCAGAGCCCGTGCTTCCTCATCTGATGCTATCCTTGGTTTTTACCCTTGTTTGTAGCCCGTCCTGGGGTTGTTCCAACTCACACGGTTGAATGGGGCCTCTGTTTGCAGTCTCTCAGTGACCTGTGTCTCCAGCGCCTTCCCTCCTACCTCAGAGCAGCCATGGCCATTCTTGGGTGAGCAGTTCAGCACCATGGAGCGTGTCCATGTTGCTGTGCCACCTTCTGCACCATCCAGCTCCAGAAATAGCCTCATCTTACAAAACTGAAACTCTGTGTCCATTAAGCACTAGGTACCACTCCTCCTTATCCACCCCCTGGCAACCACTACTATGCTTTTTGTCTCATGAATTGACCACTGCAGGTACCTCACTCAAGTGGAATTACCTAGTATTGTCCTTTTGTGACCAGCCTATTTCCCATTGTACAATGTCTGTGAGATTCATCCATGTGCCAGAATTTCCTTCCTTTTCAAGAGCAAATAATATTTCCTTGACTGGATGCACATCTCACTCAACTGTCCCTGGACAGGAACTGCTTCTGCCACTTGGGAATTGCAGATAGTGCTGCTACAGAGGTGCAAATTTAAAGACAAGTTGTAGGAGCATGTTGTTAGTTTTAGATATGGCATATTTGACAGAAAAAAATCAGATAAGTTATGACATGAGATGAATTGGTTAAATTACCTGGAATTTCTGGATTTAAAACACAGAGACCCAACTCCCACAGGTTAAGGTTTCAGATCCTCTCATGAGGTCCCACCAAGGCCCAAGCTTCACCAGGGAGTAGAACTTGCAGGGGAAGATGATACACAGTTGAGCAACTCCTGGTATTTGTCATTACGTGTAGGTCTTAGGAACCAGTGGGCTCACGGACAGTACAAAAAAGGACAGCAAGCATGAGTCCAGGCTTCCGGGTGAGTGAGCAGATTCCTTGCCAGACAAGAGAACAGAAGAGGAAGAGAGTGGGGCTTACAGAAGGGCACGGTGGATTTAGTGTTCCCATGATGTCCTGGCTTGAGAAAAGTTGGAGAAAGCATCAATGAGCTGAATGAAGTTTAGTAATATGTGATAGTATTTAGCCCTATTAAATTCCACAGCAGAAGAAAGCTTATGAAACAAATGCCTGTTTGTGACTATTACACATGGCATGGTCAGGCAGGGGCTAGAGCCAGCTAGACTGTTGGGAGCCGTTTCCTACAGTGCCATGGCTGCCTATGTGGGAGAGAAAAGTTGGCCTGATTTCTGGATCAGAGCCCAACATTGTTTACCTTCCTCAAGGATAATTACTGCCTTTGCCAGATTAAATCAAGAACATTGTCAGCACACCCCGCCCACCAGTTCTTTATGATTAACCTTGAGATTAAACAAGCCAAGGATTCCGCCATTTTTCAGTAACATTTTTTTTCTGTACACATAAATGAAGCTAGTCGGTACATAGGCAGTACTTTAAAAATGTATAAAGGAAAGGTGGTAAATAAATGTGGCACTCATTCGATATTGACCGATGATCCCTTCCAAGTCCCGCTGTATTATCTTTATTTCTCACCCTAACCCCTCGGCTCGGTTACCCTGTTGTTCTGCCCGGCTAGCCCCAGCACTAGACTTACATAGCCAAAGCCAGCAGAGAATGACCAGCAGCCATTGTACACATAGAAAGTACATGCAGAAAACAGGAAGCTACCAATAGAAGAAAACTGAAGAGAACTCACTGTGGAGTCCTTTCCAGAGACCATCTTCACACTGGCGATGAAAGAGCAGGACTCAAGCTGATCTTCAAGGCTGGTGAAGCGGAGGTAGCAAGTAATAGGCTCTGCAGAGGTCACGAACATAAGAACAAGGTAAACATGTGAGGTGTCTTTGAGAGGACAGTGAATGATCGTGACTGGAGAGTGAAGAGACAGTGGAACAGGGAGGGGAAGAATGAAATAGGGTACAACTGAGCCAGGACAGAGAGATAGAAGGGCCCCTGGGGTGTAGACTTCCAGAGCTGAGCTTTGGACAAACAAAGTATTTCTAGGTAAGGATGTTGCATGGAGACTGTATCAGTAGTTTCCTATGGCTGAGAAAAATACCCAGCACTCACAAGCTAGAGAAGAGGTTTAATTTGGCTCATGGTTTCAGAAGTTTTAGGCGATGATGAGATGACTCCAGAGCGTGGACATCAAGGCGGAAGTGTGTGGCACAGCCACACTGCCCAGTTGACAGTGGCCTGAAAGCAGAGGAACAGCATCAGTGAAAGACACGCCTTCCAAAGTCACATTCCCAGTGACCCACCCAGACCCCCACATATGTGCTTCCCTAATCCCCCAGGAGGCTCCCAAGTTGACAGTCCAGCTTAACCATCATGGAGACACAGAAGTTAATAGGAAAGGCCAGAGAGGAAAAGCAAAAATGTCCTAGAGGTTACACAAGAGGCCTGGATGGTACAGGTTGGCTACAGGGATGGAAGTGACCCTACAATTCCCATGGGAAGGAAATGGCTGCTTATGGGAACAAGGAGGAGAGAGAGGTCACATCTGGTGCCGCTGGGAGAAGCAGAGAAACCATAGCTAGATGCAGGTGGGGAAGAAGGCTCACTGATATCCTGCACTGCTGAGACATTACAGAAGAAATGTATGGCCACACGCAATGTTAGAGTGAAGCTGAAAATACAGAGAGTGATTAGATGCATCAGTTTCTACCTGTCTAGGTATGGGTCCTGGAGATACAAGAGACAGGAGAGAAGTTGAGAAAGGTCATTTTTAAAAAGGGAAGAGGGGCTGCTGCTATGCCGAGCAGTTTTTTAAGGGGTGACAGTGTAGCACTATCTTCTGTTGCTTATTACACAGTCAAGCAGGACTAGACCCTAACATGTCTCAGAGGCCACATCTTTGGTGTTCCCAACTGCTCAACTCTATTCAAATTCAGGAGCTAACTTAGAGCTCTCTTTATTAGCCCTGTGGGTTTTCTGGAAGTCTCAAGGACACAAGACCATCAGTTTTGTCTCGGTCTCAGAACAGTCTTTATTAGACTAGAAACCAAGATGAGTAGTCCGTCCTTGACCTTTGAGTTGGCTTTGACTTCTCCAAAGGGAGCCCTTACCCTGCCCTGTGGTTCCATCAACTGCCAACTCTGAGGCCCCAGCTGCAGCTCACACTACACAGGGCTGTGTACTTCACAGAGTGTTTACTTATCTTGATTTCAGGATGCGGAGGAGCCATCAAACGCAAGCTTCTTTTTGATATTTGACCAGTTCCGAGAGGATGAGATTAGCCTCAGGGTTTCATGAGCTTGGCAGAATTCTGGGAAGTGTTCTAGCTCCACTCAGTACAGCCTTTTCTCCAGAGCTGAGGACAAGAGTCAGAAAGTGAAGGGGTTGTGGGCTGGGTGCTTCCAGCCTAAGACTGCCATGCTGTAAATCTCAGTGGGAAGTGGGTTGGGTGAGGAGCCAACGTAGTCCAGCTCTTAGGCTACAAGGTTGATCATGGGGTCAGATAAGGTGAAGGCAGAGAATCCAGAGGCCTTAGCTGA
>PVIR01019644.1:0-31870 GCA_004026965.1 Petromus typicus
CATACTGGGCGTGGAGACTCACGCCCAGCAGCAACCAGTACCACATACCACAGTGCCGGGCGTGGTGGCTCACGCCTGTAATCCCAGCACTCGGGAGGCAGAGGCAGGAGGATTGCTGTGATGTGAGTTTGAGGCTGAGCTCAGGGCCAGCCTGAACCACAAAGCGAAACCCTGTCTCAAAAAACCTAAAAAAAAAAAAGTTTCCCTTGCAGGAGCTGAGACTATTGAAACACAAGCCAAAATAGACCTCTCCCCCCTAAATTATGGATGTTATGTATTTTACCCATGACACAGAGAAAAGTGACCAAGACAATAGATATGATCATGCTCTAAGTAAAAAGTTGGAGATAGAAAAAGTCAGGAGCTGGAGACACAGTTTGGTGGTAGCGCACTTGCCTAACACGCATGAAGCCCCAGATTGGATCCCTGGGTGTGGCACAAAAGTGTCACTTGACCCCTCCCTTCTTTTTTCCAGTGTCTCAGTTTGGGAACCCTTGGCGTCCATGCACTGAGACAGGGCTCATTCCTTTAACCTCTGTGCAGCGATTTTGTTAGATAATGCACATGGGCTAGCAAATACTTCCCAGGTGTGGTCAGTCTGGTTCCTGTCCAACTTTTCCCTACAATGAGCACATTTCAATGAACATCACAGTGGAATCCGCAGTTCCCAAGTTCATACTACAGTGAAAGTGCTGGAATTCGTCCTTTCTCTGGGTGCGCACGGAATTCAAGGAGGTACACGTTCCCAAGTGGTGCCAGGGCAGGCCTTGTTAAGTGCTTTGGAAACTTGTGCATTCTTTAAAATCACCCTAGGGAGCTGACTCCTTAGTCCCCTCTATTTTACAGATTAAGATTGAGCTTACGAGGATGGGGACTTAGCGCAGTGGCACTGTGCCTGCCCAGCAACTGCAAGGTCCTGAATTTGACCTCTGGTAGCACAAGAAAGATAGAGAAAGTGAGGGAAGCTTGTAGCCCAAACTGGTCCAGAAGTGATTATCTTCTTCCCTCAGCATCTTGAGTGCTAGGATTTCAAATGTGCATCACCACACCGAGTCCTGCAGAGTTTGATTAATTCATGCTTTTCCATGGTGTCCATCTCCTAAAGAGAAACGCTCGTGTGTGTGTGTGTGTGTGTGTGTGTGTACCTTAGGGCCTTACAAAGTACATACTCTACCAGCCTCAATATCTTTTAAAAAGCACAGGTGACATGGGAAGACAGTTATGGCCCAGCATGGTGGTATGCACCTATAATTCCTCCTCTGGAAAGCTGAGTGAGGCCAAGGCAGAATGACTATAAGTTCAAATTCCTCCTGGGAGAATTAGAAAGACGCTGTTTTAAAATTGAAAATAAAACTGGGTGTGGTGGTGCAAGCCTGTAATCTCAGCACTCAGGAAGCTCAGGAAAATATATCACCATAAATTCAAGGCCAACCTGGGCTACTAGTAAGTTGAAGTCCAGCCTAAATTACACAGCAGATTCCAGTTTCAAAAAACAAAAGTAAAGCTGTGTGTTGGTGCCCAGCTGGGCTGGTGCCCAGCCTGTGATGTCAGCACTTGGGAGGCTGAACCAGGAAGATCTCTGCAAGTCTGAGACCAGCCTAGATGAGAAAGTGAGACTTTCTCAAAAAACAAAAATAAATAAAAAGAGCAGGGGATGTAACTCAGTACGAAGGTTATGGGTTCAATACACAATGCTAATGTGGGGCAGTTATACTGTATTTCTAGAGCGCCAATGCAGTTTACTTAAAACTACTATTCCCAGCATGCCATCCCCATGGGTGTGGGGGGGGGGAGTGTGTGAAGGGGGTGCTAGACTACATTTCCCGAAATACAACGCTTTCGCGGGCTGTCAAACACGTCGGGAATTGTACTCGTTCAAAGACACCTTCGTCCACAACTCCCAGGATGCACTTGGAATCTGGCATCCTTTACGGGAAAAGGACAGTCGTGCAGCATGCTGGGAAGCAGGGCCGCCCCTTTTCCTCGCCTGCCGCCTGTCGGAGAAACACCTTAAAACTACCACTCCCAGAGTGCCGTGCGTGAGGGGAGGCGGGCCCTTCTGCCGGAATTCCGATCCAGCCCTGGGCGCCCCAACTGCAGCCACAACCGGAGACACCCAGTCGCCGCGGGACCTGGGCTGCTGGGGTCCGGACAGGGGTCACCATGGTAACGGGGGCGCACCACGTCCTGGACTGGCAGAGGGAGGGTCCACGCGCAAACAGCAGGGGCTTGATTTGGCACTGACGAGCTCCCCCATGCTGCGGATGGTCTGAGCCAGGCGCGGGCTCTCGGGATTGGGGCCGTCGGAGGCTGGAGATGGGGAAACAGGGCCTTGATTTTGCTCTGTGGATAGGCTGGGGTCTCCAGGCATGGGGATACAGGGGAAAGGGTGCCAAGGAGAAGGGCTGTGCCGGTGGAAGATACTAGAGGTTGTTGGGGGCTTTTGAACCAGAAGGGGCAATGCGCGGCACGGGTACCTAGAAGACATTGGAGGTGGAAAGGAGGCATTGGGCAGGAATGGGGGGCTCTGGGACGGGAGCGAGGTCTCCTCATAGGAGGGTCTACAAAGGCAAGGAGCTGGCATTGCAGGTGGAGGAGGGGTGTTGGAGGAGGAGCAGGAGACTGCTGAGGAGGGAGAATCTAAAGGGGAAGGGACTCGCGCTGGAGACCGGAAGTAGGCAACTGCCAGGAACCGGGGTCTAGAGTTGGGGAAAGCGAGATGCCAGAGGAGAGAAGCTTGGAGCGTGGGAGTGAGCGCTAGAAATGAACGGGCAGCCTCTGAACTAATCTTTCCAAGAGTAGAGGTTTTAGGATGCAAGGGAGAAGGCTTGGAGGCATGACAGTGAGGTAGGAGACAGAGACTGAGCCCTGGATTTAGGGGGTACCCCTCTTTCCGAAGTTGGGGCTTTGGAATTGAGGAAGAAAGGATTCTTTGGTCAGAGAATCACAACGAGAGGTGAATGGTGGAGTGTCAGATGCGGATGAGTCTCCCCAAGGAATGGGGTCCTTGAAGGCAAGGTGTGAGCATTGTTGTTTGTTGTGGTGGTAGACTATTTTTTCTTTTGAGACAGTCTTACTAGTTAGTCAGCCTGGTCTCAAACTCAAAGGAGCCCTGCTGCCTCAGCCTCCCAAGTGCTGGGATTACAGGGGTGGCAAAATGCCTGGCAAGATGTGATCTTTGGGAGAAGGGATGTCTCCAGTGAAAGGCTCCTGAGACTGGAGCGGGAACTAAAACGGAGAAAATGGAAATCAAAAAGGATCAACTCCAAGGGAAAGAGCCTGGAGACAGGGAAAGTTGGGGGCATTCAGAACGGCTAGCGGAGGGGTGAGGATGTTGGGGGAGCGGGGACACAGAAAGATTTGAGGAAGGAGAGACAAGAGAGGGGTGTGGGGTGGTTGGGCATTAGAGGCAGCACTGTCAAGCCCTCAGGCTCCCTTGTAGAGAAGCCCTGGGTCACTGGCTCCGCCCCAGCTTGTGGCTACCTGCTGCGCCCGCCCCTCCCCCTCTCCCTTCCCCCTGGGCCCCTGCTGGGCTAGGAAGTGGCTTTCCCTGGCTCAGCAGAAGCCTTCTTGGAAGGAGCTTGTAATGTCCTGTTCCTGCCTGTTTGCTGGATTGGGGCTGGGTGGATTGTATGAAGAATGAGGCTTATGAAAGAAAGTGAGATGCTATTAAAGGGCTCCCAGGTTAGGGTAAGAAGTTTCCAGCAAAGCTCTTAAGCTCCCAGGTTTTCCTTTCCCTCAGCCTCAGTTTTCTTACCCATAAGATGGACAGCAGCTTGGTAGGCTTTCTAGCGGGGTAGGTTGAGGCCTTGTTTTCTCAGTCAAGTAACAAATTATAATGCTATTAGGAGCTAGTATTATATGACACATAGAATATATTAGTCCTTGTACTACACCCTTGTGTTCATTGCCCTGTGCCCTGGTCTTCTGAAGTGGGTACTCAGTGTGCCCCCTGGTATGGAGAGGAACCTGAACTCAGAAATGTTCAGTGATCTGCCCCGGACACATAGCAGCAGTGGTCAAAATTTGCTGTCCCTGTAGCCTGTGCTCTGGGCCACTTAATCGAATGCCACAACAGTGGCTAATGTTATCACAGGCTCCCTGAGTACTTCTGGCTTTGTCTTGTTTTGTGGCACTCAAGGCAGAACCCAGGGCCTCGTCCTTGTACCTACCAGGCAAGCGCTCTGCCACTGAGTTACATCCCCAGTCCTTTTTAAAATGTTATTTGGAGGCAGTGTCTCTCTGTGTTGCCCAGTCTGCCCTCAGGCTTGTGATCTTCCTGCCTCAGCTTCCTGGATAGCTGAGATTACAGGCCTGCACCACCATGCCTGGCTTCTAAGTCCTGACTTTGTCTCATTCCATTTGCACAGTCGCTGCAATGTTTGACCTGACTTTCCAGAATCATAACAATGAGCCTCACAGCCAGAACCAATGATAGTTGTAGCTGACATGGAGCATGAATTCTGGATTGATTTTTTGGGGGGTGCCTCTGAGCTAAGTCCCTGGCCAGGAGCATGAATTCTGAGCCCCTCCACACACACTCTGGTACTTGTCCTACATTGTGCTCACAGCAAATAGAGGCAGTTAGGTCATTAAAGAAGGAACAGGGCTAGGGTGTAGCTCAGAGGCAGAGAACTGGCCTGGCCTGCGGGAAGCCTTGGGTTCTTTCCCCACGCTGTAAAAACAAAACAACAACAAAAAGGCAGAAGCTTTGGAAAACAGGTTAGCAAGCTCTGAAAAGGTTCAACAGAGTTGCCCCATGACCCAGCAGTTGTGTCTACACCAAGAGTCTATGCAAAAAACTGGGCATAAGGGCCGGGGAATTAGCTCAGTGGTTCCGGCGCCTGTCTTGCAAGCACAAGGACCCGGGTTCAATCCCCAGAAACCACATACCATACTGGGTGTGGAGACTCATGCCCAGCAGCAACCATTACCCACATACCACAGTGCCGGGCATGGTGGCTCACACCTGTAATCCCAGGACTCGGGAGGCATAGGCAAGAGGATTGCTGTGATGTGAGTTGGAGGCTGAGCTCAGGGCCAGCCTGAACCACAAAGTGAGACCCTGTCTCACTGGGCATAAAGCTGGGCAAAAAACTGGGCATAACTGCCCATAGCAGCAGTTATCAAGGTAGCCAAGAAGTGCCAATGACCCAAAAGCCCAAGCAGTGACATAGCAGTCAGAGGCCATCACATGGATGTTACTCACTACAGAAAGGAACAGAGCCCTCGAACATGATTTGGCTGCACTCCAGAAGTTCATATCAGAAGCCAGGTACCCAGAGTCACATCTGTCCTATGCCACTTACACAAAATGCCCAGAACGGGCAGGTCTGCAAGGCCAACAAATAATTGTGGTTGCCAGGGCCAGGTAGGATAGGAGGTTTTTCTGGGAATAATGAGTGCTCTGGCCAGGGCTATGGTGTGGTGGCTAATACCTGTAATTCAACACTAAGGAGGCTGAAGCAGGAGGATGCCAAGAATTCAAGGCCAGTCTGGGCTACATCATGAAACCCAGTCTTCAAAAACAAGGGGCCGGGGATATAGCTCATTGGCCTGTCTTGCAAGCGCAAGGGCTAGGGTTTGATCCCGGGTAACCACATACAAACTGGGTGTGGAGACTCACTCCAGCAGCAACCAGTACCACATACCACAGTGCCGGGCCTGGTGGCTCACGCCTGTAATCCCAGCACTCGGGAGGCAGAGACAAGAGGATTGCTGATGTGAGTTTGAGGCTGAGCTCAGGGCCAGCCTGAACCACAAAGCGAGACCCTGTCTCAAAAAAAACAAAAGAAAAAAACAACAAACAAAATGTTTCAAATTGGTGGTATTTGTACAACTATGAACATACCATGGGAATATCTTGAAAACCATTGAACTGTCTACCTTTTCAGTGAGGATTTTGTGGCAAGTAAATTGTATTTCATTTTCTTTAAAAATTAGCCAAAAAAGAAGAAAAGTGGCAGAGATATTTTAATGGTTGAGCCAGGGTCTTGCCTTGTAGTTCAGGCTGACTTTGGTTTTTTTAGGTATTTTTTTTAGGTTTTTTTTTGAGACAGGGTCTCGCTTTTGTAGTTCAGGCGAGCCCTGAGTTCAGCTTCAAACTCACATCACAGCAATCCTCCTGCCTCTGCCTCCCGAGTGCTGGGATTACAGGCGTGAGCCACCACGCCCTGCATTGTGGTATGTGGTACTGGTTGCTGGTGGGGTGAGTCTCCACACCCAGTATTGTTATGTGGTTACCAGGGATCAAACCCTGGCCCTTGCGCTTGCAAGACTGGTGCTGGAACCACTGAGCTATATCTCCGGCCCATGCTGACTTTGAACTTTGTAATCTGAACTATCCTTGAATTTGTAGTGATCTTCCTGCCTCAGCCTTCAGAGTGCTGGGATCTCAGGTGTGGGGCTGAGAGAAATATTTACTGCCTACTACACCCTGGCCACTGAACCAGACTGATAAATGCATTTAGCCTTCAGAACATCTTGGAAAGATGATGTCCTTGGGAAACTTGTGGCCCTGTGCAGTGGAGGGTGGAGAAGGGAAGTTGCTTTGGTAGGGGCTGGAGGGCCCTAGTTCCCCAGCCTGGGTGGGCGGAGCCATGGGCTCTGGGCCCGCCCCTGCCCCCCCCTCCACTGCATGGCTCTCTCTCACTTTTCTCCTCTTTCTTGGCTCCCGCAGATCCGCTTCATCCTCATTCAGAACCGGGCGGGCAAGACGCGCCTGGCCAAGTGGTACATGCAGTTTGATGACGACGAGAAACAGAAGCTGATCGAGGAGGTGCACGCGGTGGTCACCGTCCGAGATGCCAAGCACACCAACTTCGTAGAGGTGACAAATCCCCCTCCTGTGACCTTTCCTCTAGCCCCCTCCTCTGGTTGCTCACGCAGCAAGCCTTCCGCCTTCCTCCCCACTCCTTTCTGGGTACTTTTTTTGGTTTTGGGGGTTTTTTTTGAGAGAGGGTCTTGCTTTGTGGTTCAGGCTGGCCCTGAGCTCAGCCTCCAACTCACAGCACAGCAATCCTCCTGCCTCTGCCTCCTGAGTGCTGGGATTACAGGCGTGAGCCACCACGCCTGGCACTGTGGTATGTGGTGCTGATTGCTACTGGGGTGAGTCTCCACGCCCAGAATTGTATGTGGTTACCGGGCATCGAACCCTGGCCCTTGCGCTTGCAAGACAGGCACTGGAACCACTAAGCTAAATCCCCGGCCCTCTGGATACTTTTTTTTGAGACAGGGTTTCGCTGTGCAGCCTGGGTTGGCCTTGAGCTCACAGCCTTAGCAATCCTGCCTCTGTCTTGTCAGTGCTGGGATTTCCTGCTTCCCTTGGAATTTAGAACAAAGGAAGTGGAGGTCCCAGTCAATGTCAGGTCATTTTCCCAAAGGTTATGGATAGGTGTTACTGTAATATTAGAAAACAGATCAGCCTCTAGAAATTAAAAGGTTGAGCTCAGGGGCCAGGGATTTAGCTCAGTGGTTCCAACGTCTGCCTGGCAAGCACAAGGTCTTGAGTTCAGTCCCCAGGTAACCACACACCACACTGCTGGGCCACGTGCCTGATGCCTGTAATCCCAGCGCTCAGGCGGCAGAGGCAGGAAGATCGCTGTGAGTTTGAGGCTGGCCTGGGCTACATAGTGAGTTCAGGGCCAGCCTGAACTGCAAAGCGAGACCCTGTCGAAAAGGAAAATGAGCTGAGAACAGAAACTCAAGACTAATGTTTGCACCCCGAGTCACCAGTAGATGGTGCCATATGCACATCTCTGATCCAGGTTTTGGCCAGAATGTGTACTGTACATAGTCCCTCACCCTGCACCTCACTGTTGGCTAGGCTCCACCCCAGCCTGTCAGCCTCTTTACCTCCACAAACACCAGATCAGAGTCTGTGTCCCTGCTCTCTGGGTTGAGTGTTTATGTTATTATTCTAATATTTACAGATACTAGTTAAATATCCCTTATCCAAAAATCTGAAATACAAATGTGTTTGCTGTTTTGAGAAAGTTTCCCTCAGAAGCCCATGGTCTTGGATGCTCGGCTCAGGTGATCCTTTGAGTAGCTGGGAAATCTGTGTGTGCCACTGCACCCAGCTCCAAAGTATTGCAGCTTTTTTTTTTTAACCAACATAACTACACACCTGTAATCCCTGTACCCTGGGAGGCTGAAGCAGGAAGTTGTAAGTTCGAGCCTAACCTGAGCTGTTCAACGAGACTTTTTCTGAAAATAAAAACTAAAAAGGATTTGGGCCTGTAGCTCAGTGTGAGCCCTAGATTCAAAACCCTAGACCACAAGGGGAAAAAATGTGAAACTTGGTGCAGATAAGCTCAAATCAGAACATTTCAGATTTTGGATTTTCAGGTTAGGGGTACAAACTAGTAAGTCTTCAGTTTCCAAAACTCAGATCTAAAACACTTCTGGGCCCAAGCGTCTGTGATCAGACCCTACACAGATTGCCTGAGTTGGCATCAGTGAGGGCAGGGCCTGGTACATGCCAGGCAAAAGCCCTCCCACTCAGTTCCATCCGAGCCTTAGTTATTTTTCAGTTTGAGACAGTGTCTCACTAAGCTGCCCAAGCTGAGCTTGATCTGGAGATCTTCCTGCCTCAGCCTCTTGAGTAGTGAGGATCACAGAGGTACACTGACCATAGCCCTGCAGTGCTTCTGACCATTCTCTGTTCTCTGAGCAGACACTCAGCCTCCTTGGGGACCTCTCTGATTTCCAGGCTCCAGGGGGTAGGTCTTCTAAGGGACCCTGTGAGGGGGTGGAGAGTGTTTGTGTGTCCTTCTGCCCCCAGGAATCCTGGGCTGTAGGGCTAGGCACAAGCAGTGCATAAACTGAAGGCTTCAGTGCCTCCCTGCCTGGTTTGCGGGTCCCAGGTGCCCTCACCCACAGCCTCTCTGTCCACAGTTCCGAAACTTTAAGATCATTTACCGACGCTACGCTGGCCTGTACTTCTGCATCTGTGTGGACGTCAGCGACAACAACCTGGCCTACCTGGAGGCCATCCACAACTTCGTGGAGGTGCGAGTGCCGAAGCCCAGGTGGCCCTCGTGTTTTGGACCTGCCCCATCCTGCCTGTCCTGAATGCACCCCTCCCACTGAGGTCTTCAGCCTCCCCTTTGTCTGCCCGTTCTGCCAGCACTGCCTCTGCCTTCGTCTGGCTCTTCTCCCTCTCTGTTTTAGGGTTTTTTGTTTTTTTTTGAGACGGGGTCTCGCTTTGTGGTTCAGGCTGGCCCTGAGCTCAGCCTCAAACTCATCGCCGCAATCCTACTGCCTCTGCCTCCCGAGAGCTGGGATTACAAGTTTACAAATGTGAGCCACCACACTCAGCCCTGTTTTTTTGTTTTTGTTTTTTTAAAGAAGTGAGTCTTGCAAAGTTTTTTTTAATTTTTGGTCTTATTTTTTGTGATACTCCTGCTTCAGCTGGGATTACAAGCATGTGTCACCATACCTAGCTGAGTAGAGTTGTTTTTGTTTTTTGCTGGGGATTGACCTCAGGACCTTGCACTTGCCAGGCAGGCACAGTGCCACTGAGCTACATTCCTGGTCCTTGTCTTGTTTTTGTCTTATTTTTCTAAGCTGGCCTTGAACGAATTTTGTAGCCCAGGGTGGTCTCAGAACTCACAATCCTCCTGTCCCAGCCTCCTGAGTAGCTGCGATTAGAGGTGTGGAAAATCATGGCTCCCTGCCGGAGGGTGAAGTTGCTATGGCCCCAGCTGGGCTCCCACTGCCTTCTCTCCGTGATAATTTTTGCCCCTGTTGCTCTGTCTCCCCACGCCCTCCCCCTGCCTCCTCTGCACCCCTCTCCACCGGGATCTCTTTCTTATCCCCTGGTCCCTGTTTCTCTGTCTCCCTCCCTGCCTGTCTCTCACCATTTCACGTGTCTCTCACCCAGGTCTTGAATGAATATTTCCACAATGTCTGTGAGCTGGACTTGGTGTTCAACTTCTACAAGGTAGGCTCCGCCAGGAGGGGAGGTTGTGCGGGCCAGGGAGGCCACACAGGCCAGGCCATCCCTGCTGCTCATGGCCACCTCTGCCCGGTGCAGGTTTACACAGTGGTGGACGAGATGTTCCTGGCGGGTGAGATCCGCGAGACAAGCCAGACGAAGGTGCTGAAACAGCTGCTGATGCTGCAGTCGTTGGAGTGAGGCTGTGCCCCGTGCCCAGCTGCTGCCAACTCCCGGCCAGGCCCGCCTGGCAGCCTCCCTGGAGGAAGGACCCTGGCGGGGCCTGGGCCTCTGGGGAGGAGGCCACGCCCACTGCTTCTGGGCCCAAGTGTGGGCACAGGAGGCCACCCGTGTGTTCTGAGTATCCATGTCGTTGTTGTGTGACGCCGTGAGTGTGTGTGGAGCCCCCAATAAACCTGTGGTCCTGCCTGGCCTTGCTGTCTTTGAGCCCCTGACCATCTTCCTTGGGGACCTAGCCTTAGCCTCAGTCCATCAGCAAGTCAGTCCACAAACATCTCTTTCTATTCTGAGCAAGGTGAGGGATCCCAGCACATTGCAGACCTGCTCCTCAAACTTGGCACTAAGCTGATTTCATTCAGCTAACTCCCAGTGGCCCTAAGAATCTCCCAGGTGTTGTTCTGACCACCGGACACTTGACCCAAGAGGAAGAGAGAGTATAAGGAGAGGACTTTTATTGTCCCTATTTTTCAGATGAAGTCATTAAATAAAAGACTTGCCTGATTCCTGTAGCCCACCAGAGCCAAATCAGGTTTATTTAAAGAAGCTTTTTCTGTTTTTTTGACACAGGTTCTCATCTGCAGTTCAGGCTTGTGTTGAACTCACTGTGTAACCCAGACTGGCCTTGAATTTGCAGCAATCCTCCTGCCTCAGCCTCCAGAGTAGCTACACCACTGTGCCTGTTGGTAGTCTTTTTTTTTTTTTTTTTTTTTTTGAGAAAGGGTCTCGCAAAGTTCGGGCTGGTGCTGAGCTCAGCCTTGAATTCACAGCAATCCTCCTGCCTCTGCCTCCCAAGTGCTGGGATTACAGGCGTGAGCCACCATGCCCAGCACTGTGGTATGTGGTACTGATTGCTGGTGGGTATGAAACACCATGCCTTTCATTATTGTATTTGGTTACCAGGGATTGAACCAGGGACCTTGTACTTGCAAGGCAGGCACTGGAACCACTGAGCTAAATCTTCAGTCCATGGGCATGTTTAATAAATATAAATGTATTGGCTTTCGATTACTTCTGCAACAATGACCATAAATGCAGTGGCTTAAAACAACACATTGTTCATTTTATAATTCTGGAAGTTAGAAGCCTGAGCTGGGATGATGGAGCACGCTTGTAATGCCAGCACTCGAGAGGCTGAGGCAGGCCGATCGCTGAGTTCAAGGCCAATGTGGGCTACATAGTGAGACCCTGTCTCAAAAAAAGAAAAAAAAAAAAAACCCTTAGAAAGCTGAGGCAGGAGAGTTGCTTGAGCCCACAAATTTGAGGCCAGCATGAGAAACCTAGTGAGACCCTGTCTTGGGAGGAAGGGAAGGAAGAGGGAGAGAGAGGCCACTGCCACAGTTCCCCCTGCAGACCCTCAACGGGCTAATTACTGAGCACCTTCCGTGCTGCTGCTGGGAAGGCAGATGGGGCAGCCACTTGGACAGCGGCCCAGCAGCTTCTCGCAGAGGTAAATACACACTGGCCCATGACTCAGCGGCCCCACTCTGGCCTGTTTACCTAGGAGAAATAAAAACGGGCACACACCAACCCTTAACTGCACTGTGCACAATAGCCAAACGCTGGAGTACTGCCAGATGGCCGCTTAGTGAGGGCGCCGTGTGTGAGAGGTGCTCTGTCCACAGAGGAATGACATCTGCCATGTAAGGGTCCAAAGCTGGCTGTGTGGCACACACCTGTGATCCTGGCACTCAGGAGGCTGAGCCAGGGGGATCACAAATTTGAGCCTAGCCTGGAAAATAAGAGCCTTGGGAAACTTCAGTTTAAAAAATCTAGATAGGGCTGGAGGGTGAAGTTGCTAAATTGCCCAAGCTGGACTCCCACGAGTGTGATTCTCCTGCCTCAGCCTCCTGGAGTGCAGGATCCCACTGGCTGACAGCAGGTGCTGTAACTTCCAGGTAGGACACCCTGGTGTGGCTCAGTGCAAAGGGCCTGGGACTCACCACTTAGTACACATGAGGCTTTTCTAGGGGCCGATGAGCCAGCCTGCTGCCACCTGTGTTCTGTACTTTGAGTCCCCAGAACTCTCATGAGACAGTGATTGAGTTTTGGGTCCTTTGTCAGCATGCAGGGAAAGAGACTGGAAAAGGCAGGGTGATTTAGAGGGCAAAGTGAGCGGTTATCAGAACTCGGATTCCGTTTCTATTGCAGTCTTTTGAGGCAGCCAGGGAACACGGTACATGTGTAACAGTTGAGAGCACGTTAACTAGTGGTGGAGCCACCCACAGCCGTGGGAATTAGGGTTTTCTTTAGAACACCAGGGATGAAACCGAGGGCCTCATTCGCACTGAGCAAGAGCCCTACCTCCAGGCTGTCCTGTGGTCCTCTGGAAAAGTGCCAAAGCCATCTTCATGTTTGCTGGAGAAGGAGGATGAAGCACATAAAAAGCAGAAAGCACTCCTGTTTCAAATGTGGGGGAAAGGATAAAATATTAAAAAGTTTGGGAATGTAGTTCACTGTGAAGGTCTTGAGTGTAGTCCCCAGGACTGGGGAGAAACATACGAAGAACTTCCTTATTGTGGTTGTATTTAGAGAAAGATTTCTTAGAACACAGAGAGATTAAACAGCCGGGTGTGGTGGGGCACACCTGTCATTTTAGTATTGGGGAGGCTGAAGTAAGAGGACTGCCCGGAGTTTGAGACCAACCTGGGTAACGTTGTACTACAAAGGACTAACCGTAAAAGAAAAGACGGATCAGTTCTGCGTTGGAAGTAAAACACACAGGCATCAAAAGACACCGTAGGAAATGGAGACGAACTCAAGACGGTGGGAAGACCTGCCTCCCATGGCACCAGCAGAAGAGTTTATGCCACTCTGTGAGAAGAGCCCCTACAAATCAATGACAAGACAACAGAATAGGAAAATGGGTGTAAAATGGAAATGTGAGTGTTTCAGAAGCCCTAAGAGAGGGGAAAGGGTGCAGATCACACAGACAGGGAGAGCTGCAATTCACTATCAACTATCACCGTGATCCTGCCTCACTGATACTCACCTGAGTCTTATCAGCGTTAACCTCTGCCCCTCCCCTCAGCAATGCAACACATACCTGGCTGACTTTTCCTATTTTGAAACAGTATCCACAAGTTACTAAATTGCCCAAGCTGGGCTTGAATGTAGATTCTCCTGCCTCAGCCTTCTGAAGTGCAAGATTCAAGGCGTCTACTCCCATGTCTGCCTGGCAGCTCACGGTTGGGAAGGGAGCCCCGGTATGTGGCTGTGCAGAGGGGTCCAGCCCCTGCTTTCTCCAAAGGGACTCAGGACATCGGTGCCTGCTCTTGGCCAGCAGGAAATCCTGTCACCCTGAACTTCAAAAAGTCCTCCATCCCTACTGCTGGTCCAGCTGCCACAGCCTTCTGCCTAAACTTGCACAATCACCTCCTTTCTGCCAACAGAAGCAGTCACACATGGCCGTAGAACATTTTATACAAGTGAGACTGCCAATGCGTGGTGCTGCCCGCCCGCAGTCCCTAAACTCTGGAGGCTGAAGCAGGGGGATTGCTGCGATTTTGAAGCCGGCCTGGGCTACATAGTTGAGTTCAAGGCCAAGCCTGAACTACACATTGAGCCTCTGTCTCAACAACAACAAGAAAAACTGAAATGCTACCAGTCCGCTCCTCAGATCCCTTCTGTGGCTCCTGTCTCTCTGAGTTTGAACTCTCTCAGCCGCAGTTCTTATGTGACCCCTGTGACCTTGAGCCCCACCTGTCACACATCCTGGCTGAGCCTTTACTCTCTGAAGCACAAGCCTGCCTCGGGGCCTTTGCACCCGAAGCTCCCACTACATGGAACACTCTCCGGGGCCATCAGTGCGGCTCACTCCCTCAGCTCTTCAGCCTCCCTCAGACCTCCCTCACTGCCTCAGCTGGACCTGAACTCACCGTAGAAAATAGTTACCCTTCTCTCCAAATGCCCATCATATCCCCTTGTATCGCCTCCTTTTTTGTTTCTTTTTATCATATTTATCACCACTTACCACTGACATTACACATACAAAATAGAAAATTAGGTCTGAGGGGTAGTTCAGTAGTAGGCCCCTTGTGTAGCATATTTGAGGAGCTGGGCTCAAAGCCTGGCACTGCAAAAAAGAAAAATACATGCTGGGTGTAGTGGTACATGCCTGTAATCCCAGCATTCAGGAGGCTGAGACAGAAAGACTGCTGAAACTTTGAGGCTAGCCTAGGCTACATAGTAAGACTGTGTCTCAAAAACAAACATTAACAATAATAAAATAAAATTACTTTCACCTGGGTGAGGTGTGGTTTTTTTGTTTGTTTGTTTTCTGTTTGTTTTTAGTTTTTTGAGCCAGGGTTTCACTTTGTAATTCAGGCTGGTTCTCAACTCAGCCTCAAAGTCACAGCAATCCTCCTGCCTCTGCCTTCTGAGTTCTGGGCTTACAGGCTTGAGCCACCTCACCCGGCACTGTGGTACGCCTGGCATTGTTGTATGTGGTTGCCAGGGATCGAACCCAGGACCTTGTGCTTGCAAGGCAGGCACTGGAACAACCGAGCTAAATGCCCGGCCCCACCTGGCTTTTTAAAACTATGGCTACCAGGAAATTTAAAATCACCTATGTGGACTGTGGTGTCACTCAGTAGCAGGGCACATGTCAACGTATGAGACTGAAGGTTTGATCCCCAGCACCAAAGGGGGAAAAACAGCACAACAAAAAGCTACGTGGCTCGCATTACATTTCTGGATGTGTTGCTGGTGTATTCAATATCTGTCTCCTCCCTACTATTAGGATGTCCGCTCTAAGATTGGCCTTTTGTTTTATCTACTATAGTGCCAGCGTGGTTCCTGGCACACAGCAGGCCCTCGATAAATATTTGCTGATCAGACAAATATTACAGATCTTTTCCTGGTGACCTCTCCCAGGCACGAGCTCTCAGAAATCCCTTCCTTCCCCCAGCTCCCAGGCTCCTTCCTCCCCTGCCAGGGTTGGGACTCAGGGTGGCAGCCTGACGGGATGGGTACAGGGTTGGGAACAATCCCTGAGGGCTTCCTAGAAGAGGCAGTGAAGCCTGTGAGAGGAGCCCCAGCTGGGAGGAGCTCCCTCCTCCAAGAGGGCCTGGCTGTTTCCATGGAGATGGCTGCCAGGCTCCGCCCCAGCGCTGAGGAAGCGGTTGCCATGACGACCCCACATCCTCGGGATAGTGCGGCCTGTGCCAGCCAGATGCCCTTTGGGTGGAATTAGAGTGACAGGAGATAAAAATAGCAGCGAGGGAAGAGCTGAGGGCTCAGCTGGAAGCCCCAGAGTCAATCTTTGCCTCAGCCCAGCTGCCTGGGCCTGCCCTGGCAACCCCTAGCTCCTGTCCCTCTTTTCAGTTCTTGGATTTTTTTTTTTTTCTTTTGAGACAGGGTCTCGCTTTGTAGTTCTGGCAGATCCTCCTGCCTCTGCCACCTGAGATTACAGGTGTGAGTCACCACACCTGTGTGCCCCAGGCTTCTTGTTTTCCAAATCCCTAAATATTTATTTATTTATTTATTTGGGAGGGGGGTGCTGGGGATTTAACTCAGGGCTCTCTCACAGAGCTACATCTCAAGCCTTCTTTTTAAAAACCGTTTTTATTTTGAGACAGGGTCTTGCTAAGTCACTACATTGCCCAGGCTGGTCTGGAACTTGCTATTCTGCTTTCTGCTTCAGTCTCAAGGTGAGCTGAAATTACACGTGTCAACACCACAGCTGGCTGGTAAAGCCTGCGATCCTGATACCCAAGAAGCTAAGTCAGGCACCACCAGTTCGAGGCCAGCCTGGAGTATGTAGAGAGACCCTGTCTCACAAGAATGAATGAATGAATAAATACATAAATGGTAAAACAACACCTAACAAAAATTTACCATTTGATCAATTATTTTCCTGCAGTGCTGGAGATTGAAGCCAGAGCTCTGTTCACACCAAGCAAGTGTGTGCTTACTTCTCTTTTTCCCAGCTTTAAAAAAAATGTGTACTTAGGAAGGAGTTCCTGTCTTATTACCCAGGCTGCTCTCCAGCTTCTACTCCTCCCACCTCAGCCTCTTGAGTATCTTGAATTACAAGTGTTCACCACCATGCCGACTCACTCGGACCATTTAAAATGTAGTAATGCGGAGTTTGGGGGTGCAGACCTGGAAGGCTGAGGCAGGAGGATCATCAGGAATTCAAGAGCAGCCTGGGTCTACATGGCAAGACCTTAACTCAAACAATGACAATAAGTCAATAACTCTTAGCTGAGTGTGCTGGGCATGTCACACTTGTAATCCTGGCCTTGGAAGACTAGGCCAGCCTGACTTGCACAGTGAATTCAAGGCCACCCTTGACTATATAGCAAGACCCTATCTCAAACAAAACAATGAATAATAAATAAAAATACACTGTTTGGTGGTATTAACAACATTTGGGATGTTGTGCAACCTCCCCTACCTTTCATCTCCAGAGGCTTTTCATCATCCCAAACAGAAACCCCGTTCCCAATGAACAGCACCTCCCTCTCACTCCTCCTCCAGCTCCTGTAACCTCTGTTCTATTTCCTGTCTCAAAATCTGCTGATACTAGTTACTTTGTATCACTTATATGTGCCATATTTGTCTCTTGCATCTGGCTTCTTTCCCTTACGTGTTTTCAAATTTCATTAATGTTATTGGAGATGTCAGAATTCCATTGCTTCTTTGTTTGAGACAGGCTGTCATGATTGTATGCCAGGCTGGCCACAGACTTGAAATCCTTCTGCCTCAGCCTCCTGTGGCAGGGTTACAGGCATGCACCACCAGGCCCTGCTCATTTTTTTTTCCTTTGAGACATTTATTTGTGCATGTGTTTTACAGTCTTATGAAAAAACAACCCCAAGATTTTTCCCTCCTGAGTTACTGTCCTTTTCCCCTGGCTGTGGTCCAGTGAGAGTGAACAAATAGGACAAGCAGATTGTTTCCACTGGTCTCTGAGCTGCGTGTCAGGTGTAAGCCTGAGCATTCCTCGTCCGCTTGACCTGCCTGTGAGGTCTGAGACTTTTCTGACTCTGTGCTTCTCTGCAATTTCAAACTCACATGTCACCAAGCTTCAGCATCACAATTAGACACTACTCGATGGCCTGGGGTACAGCCTAACAGGCTCTTGGCATCTGTCTGTCCTTTCAGCGTAAAGCGCTCTTTCCAGCTCTGCCAGGCACTTTCCCACCTCCCGAAGCTGTCTCTAGGCAGCTGCTTAACAAGTGAGCTCCAAGCTTATTATGTGCGACTGCAGGCCTGAGAGGTTTCTAAGCCCTCCTTCCTCTCCTGTGAAAAGGACCTGGAGAAATAACTTCTGAGAGAAGGTTCTGAGTTTTGTCACTGTTGAGCAGCCAGACTCAGGTAGAGGAGGCATCAGAGCAAAGCTTCCTCAGGCCACCAGGAAGCAGAGTGTGGGGACCAAGGAAGGAGGGGGGATAGAGACCAGGGTCAGCCCCACATCTGCTTGCTTCAGCGGAGCCCACTTCCGGTTTGCTTTGCCTCCAGTAATGCTGTCAACTGGGATCCATCTTTTGCTCACATCATGGCCAGACTCCAGCTCTCATTACCCTCTCTCTTCCCTAAGCCCTTCAGCAGCCAAGCTTTCAACACATGAGCCTTTGTGGACTTCTTTTTATTTTGGTTATTTTTGGAGCAGGATCTCACTATGTAGCCCAGGCCGGCCTTGAACTCACCGAGGCCCTCCTGTCTCAGCCACCTGGATGCTGAGATTACAGGTGTGCACCACACCTGGCTCATAGGGCCATTTTGAATTACAGCCAGCACAAAGGATTCAGGGCCCGAGAGGTGGAGCCAACTGGAATTCATGAGCAGCCTTGGTCTAAGACCAGCCTGGACTACATGTCAAGATCTTAAAGAACCAAAAACAGCAGCAGCTAGGTCACTCTGGCCCTTCCTGCTGACTCAGGCCCTTGACTTTCACATGGTTGTTGTTGTCACAAACTGAACTTCCTCACTGTGTGGTGGACGGAGCCTGTGTGATGTCCCTGACTGGGGTCGGGGGCTGTGGAGGCTTCACTGCTCAGTGGGATTGGTTGGGACAGGCATGAAGTGCTGCCCACATACCAGTGGGGGGAGCTCCCCCACTCAGTGGGAAGAAGGTCAAGGTCAAGGTTAAGGCTCCACTGTGAGAATAGCGTGTGGGATGGAGACATTGTTTGGATCTTGGGAAAATGCATATTTCTCCCACTAATGAAATCTACTTATTTTGTTAGTTTTTAGTTTAGCTTTATTTTTTTAGATAGAATCTGTCTAGTTTGGGGTAGCCTTGAGCTCACTATAATAGACATGTGTCACCTTGCCTAATTTAAACCCACTCTTTAAAATGTCCCCTTCCCTTGATTCCCAGGGACCCTGGTCCTTTGACCTGTTCAAGAATAACATCCAAGGGGGGGGTGGTAGGGTGGGTGGGGCTATGGGAAAAAATGAGAATTAAGTTGTGTCTTATACTGGTACAAATCCCCATTATGGAGTGCAATCATGATGTGTATATTTAATGTACCAATAAAGATAATTAAAAAAAAAAAAAGAATAACATCCAAAAAAAAAGGAATAACATCCCAGCTGGTCTCCCCTCTTTCTTTTCTTCTAGAACATTCTAGAATTAAGATATGTACAAGCACAAAGTCTCCTGGATGATCATTATGTACTGTTAGCTGGGGCTGGGGTGCACACCTATGATTCCAGCACTCTGGAGGCTGAGGCAAGAGGATTGCTGCAAATTTGAAGCCAGCCTGAACTACGTAGCAAGGTCCTGTCTCAATAAATAAATCAATGTTGTTATGTACTACAAACATATACTAATAGAAGTAAATAGAATCTTCTAGAAACCTAATCATTCCCATCAGCACAGAAACCTACCGTTAGTTTGAGAGAATTGATTTCCAGCTAGTCTTCTCCCTCATACTTGCTTTTTCTCCATGGAACTTCTCACCATCAGACACGATCCATTCCGTCTGTCGTTTATCATCTGTGTCTTGTACTAGAACATCTGCTCCACAGACACCAGGGTTTTGGCCTTTCTGCTCTGCCACCATGTTCTCAGCCCTTACAATAGAGCTGGGGACCACAAGAAGGACTCAGGAAATATTTTTGGAACAATTTTTTTTTAGCAAAGCTGATAATATGGATTGACTGAGTAGGCAGCAGATACACCTGGCTTAATCATTTGTGCTGCTAGCTATGGTGGCAGACATCTGTGGTGCCAGCTACTTGGGAGGCTGTACTAGGAAGATGGTAATTTGGTTTAAAAAAAAAAATACAGAGAGTTGAGGATAGAGCTCAATGTGAAGTCCTGGGTTCCATCCTTGTATTGAAAAAAAAAAAAACAACTGCTCCTACCCAAGGTGATGAAAGGCTTATATTCAGTCTTTTATTTATTTATTTAAGAAATTTAAAAATTAGTATATGTTCACAATGCATAATGAACACATTCATCCTGGGGTACTGCTACATAAGGCATCTTTTTCTTAAAGATGTGTTAAATTTTTATTAATGATAGGTTTGTGATTTTCATTAATGTAACTCATAAAAGACCGTTGGCAAAACTGAATTTAGGATTGGTTCAAGTTTTCTTAAAATTATTTTTGACTAATTGTGAAATGTAAAATTTGATTTCACTTAATTTTTTTTACATGTGTAATGTCCAGTTTTCTTTAGTCTGAATTTAAGTGCAAGCATTTTTTCATAGTACTTTGTATTACTTCTTTTATATATTCAAGGTCTTCAATTAACCACACTCACCTTTAATTTTACTCAGATTTTGTAAGGTAGGCCCTACTTTTTTTCATCTAGTTACCTAGGAAAGAGAAAACTAAGTCATAAATAATTATAATCCATGCATTATAGTTCTCATATATTTTTCTTTTTACATATTGCCTCTTAATTCTTGTTACTCATAGTTTCTCAGTTAGGAGTCAGTTTTTGTTTTTGTTTTGCAGTACTGGGGATTGAACTCAGGACCCTATGCTTGCTGGGTAGGTGCCACTGAGCTATATCCCCAGCCCAGTTTTCCAATTATGAAATAATGCCGCCAGGCCCACTGACATCTGATATAAAGGTGGGTAATTACATGAACGCTTGTTTAGTTCCAGGCCCTGCCAGCTCTCCAGTTCCTCACCCTGTACCCTCCAGCAGGAACTGGTCTCCTTTGAGCCGCCTCCTCCACTCCCTACCCATGTCTCCCCTGGGGGCTGCAGCCGCATCTTCTGCATCCTCCTCTTGCTCCTAGCTGACCCTCAGAGGACAGGAGGGAAGAGGCACGGGAGCCAGCGGGAGTGGCTCTGGGGAAGCCCTGGAGCTGGGCCTGGGTTGGAGGGGATGCTTCTGAGGTTTCGTAGCAGCTGAGCTTTCGCTGAGCGTCACAGCAGGCCCAGCCCTGTCCTCATGGGGCCTCACGTCTGCCCCGGGCCGGCCTTGAGGGTCTGGGCTGGAATGTGTGTGAGCCCAGCTGTTGCAATCAGGGAAGGCTTCTTGGAAGAAGGGATACTATGTCCTTCAGAGTCTGTGACACTCAGAAAAGAGCAAAGGCTCAGCCTCTTCCCTTTGCTCCGTATGATGCACCTTCACTACCTTAGAACAAAACAAAACGGAACAGGGTGCTTGTAAATCACTAAGGTGCTTGGACTGAGCGCAAACTTGCTGTCTTCCTGCCTCAGCTTCCTACAGTGCCAGAATTCCAGGTGTGCGCCTGGCGGCCCAGCAGTTTCTCTCTTCTCAGCTCTTGAGCGGGACTCCTCCTCCTCTCTCAGATATTCGGGAACTTTTCTCAAAGCGCCCTTGTTTGTTTCTTTCCGGCCCTCCCCGCGAGGATGCAATCTTTCCTCACCCCGCGGGGGCCCGAAGGAGTTGAAGTCTGGCAGAGATCGGCCGTGCGAGAGAAGGAAGCCAAGGCCGGGAGAACGGCGGCTTGGAGGGAGGCGCTGGGCGAGGCGTGGGCGCCGGGCTGCGGGCAGAGGCAGCGAGGGGAAAGTAGGAGCCCGCCGAGGGGCTGGGAGAGGTCGGAGCCGAGCCGGGCTTCCGAGCGCCCCGGCCTAGCAGGCTCTGCGGAGGGCGGCCTGGCAGCCTCGCTGTCCCAGCTGGTCACGGCCCTCCGACACTGGGCCCCAGTGTCCTTGCCTCCGCCCTGCTGCCCACGACGCGGACTTTCTGTAGGACGCGCGCAAAGATGCCCTGAGGTGACTGCGGGCGGGCGCTTGGCTTGGGACGCGGGAGGACCGGAGGGACTTGGTGCGAGGCTTCTCTTCCCGGCGGCCGCGTCCTCAGGCTCCTCCCTCTCTCCCCGACCCCTTTCATCCGCTCCTGGAAGCCTCTGGGACGGAGGCCTCTGGCTCTGATGCGGTCAGTGGTTTGAGCGACAAAAGGAGCCCGGCCTGGCCGGTCTGGTGGACACTAGGGCGGGGGAAGCGCTGGGAGCCATCACGGGGCTCTATTTCCCCTGCTTGGTTCTGGAGAATGTGTCCTGTGAGAACACAGGCGAGTGCTGTTCAAGGCGTTTACAGACTCCGCATCTTGTTGCTTTATATTTACAGTGTATTTTTCATTAGGTGCAAGTACTGTCCGGGTGTGGGGAATACAACCAATGGAGCCAGCCAGGTATGTGGTGGCTGAGGCAGGAAGACCACTGCAAATTTGAGGCCAGTTTGTGCTACATGGTGGGACTCTGTCTCAAAAAAACCAAACCAAAACAACAAAAAACCTTGGCCGCTGTGTTCTCCTTCATGCTTCTTTTCCTGCTTTACTTGTCCCAAACTCGCTCTGCAGGGGTTGTTTCTTTTCCTACTCTTAATAAAACTTTATTACTGTTAAAAACAAAACAAAACCAAAAACCCACCAGTGGGGCCTAACCTCCTTCCCGTGCCGGAGGTGCCATACCAGTGAAGATGGGCAGCAGATAAGTAAAATAAGTACATTTTAACATTACATAGCAGGTCACCAGACCTGAGTAGTTTTACTGATGAAACATAAAGTGGGAGGAGCTGGCATAGTGGAGAAAGGCTGGAGGGTGTTGTTTGTTTGTTTGTTTGTTTGGAGACAGGGTCTGTCTCATGATGCAGTTCAGGCTGCCTTCAACTCACTGTGTAGCCCAGGCTGGCCTCAAACTCTGCAAGATCCTCCTGCCTCAGCCTCTCAAGTGTGGAATTATGAGTGTGCAGCACCATGGCTGTATTAAAGGTGACATTCGAACAAAGTACAGAAGAAAGTAAGGGAATGAGCCATAGGATTATATAGGATAAATTTGGGAATGGCAAGTGCAAAAGCCCTGAGGTAGGAATGAAGCTGATGTACCCCAAGGCCGGGAAGGTGAGAGATATGGGTAAAGAGGATAAAGTAGAAAAGTGAAAGGCCTAGAGACTTACAGGATACCATCCAATACTCGGCTTTTGGAGTTGTGCGACATTGCAGTGAGACAATGCTTGCCTAGCGTACTTGAGGCTCTCGGGTTTAATTCTCCACACTTAAGAAAAAAAGACCTTCAAGTTCTCATTTGGGATTCATTTTTGTCTCGGTATGTACTAGAGCGAGTTCTCAAGAGTAGATTGCTAAACATTTAGGCATTTCTCAAGCCAGGGCTTAGCTAGTAATAAAACAAAAATTATACAAACTTAAAAGTAAATAATTTATATCCAGACAAAGTTAATGCAGAGTGTAGTGATGCACTCCTGTAATCCCAGCCCTTGGAAGACTGAGGCAGGAGGATCAAAAAGTTTGAGCACAGCCTGGGAGACTTAGCATCTTACCGAGATCCTGTTTCAAAATAAAAATAAAACAGGTTTAGGATGCAGCTCAGTATAAAGTTCCTGGATTCAAGCCCTGTTACTGGAAAAAAACACAAAACAAAACAACCTGGCGTGGTGGCGCCCACCAGTAATCCCGGCAATCAGGAGGTGGAGTCAGGACAGTGGCATAATGAGCCTGGGCTGCATAATGAGACCCTGTACATACATAAGAGGAAGTACATTAAAAGGTAAGAAATACATAGAGGATATTTATTGTTCCCACCCTTTAGTGCACTGGAAATAGAATGCAGGGCTCATGCCTGCAGGTGAGGTGAGCTCTCTACCACCGAGTAAAGTCCCAACCCATTTTTCCTGCTTTTTCTAGAACATTTTATGACTGACTGTGCTCTTGGCTTTAGTTGTGTCTGTTGTGTCTAATAGTGGAAATGATGCATAAGGGGGGGGGGGACCTTGGTTTTTTCTTCCAAACTCTACATTCAGTGAAGTAGTAATGAAATCAGCCATGGTGGGAATAAGAAGTGTGATTAAAAATACAGTGAAGGTGGGGCCGGGGAGTTAGCTCAGTGGTTCTGGCGCCTGTCTTGCAAGCGCAAGGGCCCGGGTTCGATTCCCCGGTAACCACATAACAATACTGGGTGTGGAGACCCACACCCAGCAGCAACCAGACATACCACAGTGCTGGGCATGGTGGCTCACGCCTGTAATCCCAGCACTTGGGAGGCAGAGGCAGGAGGATTGTGATGTGAGTTTGAGGCTGAGCTCAGGGCCAGCCTGAACCGCAAAAGCGAGACCCTGTCTCAAAAAAAACCTAAAAAAAAAAAAAAAAAATACAGTGAAGGGCCAGGGATGTAGCTCAGGGGCACCATACCTGCCTCACAAGCACGTGGTCCTGAGTTCAATCCCCCTTACTGGAATACATTTATATTTTAAACATGTGTTACAGTAAAAGACACATTGCCATTGACATACTCACTCCATCATTATTGCCTTATTGCCTTTTTGTTTGGAGACAGAATCTCACTATGTAGTCTAGGCTGGCCTCAAACCCACAGCAATCCTCCTGCCTCAACCTCCCAAGTGCTGGGGTTACAGACAAGTGCCACCATACCTACCTCATTCATTCTTTTTTTTTTTCCAGATGGGGAGTGAAACCCACGGGCTTCCCACTGAGTGACAATGCCTCTCCCCCTAGGACACCCATTTCGGCCCATTTCTTTCTTTTTTTTTTTTTCCAGCCCATTCTTTTGTAAAACTGTGTAGTGTTCCATTGCAGGACCAGTCTATGAAGTGTTTCACGCGTCCCTTTGTGATGGTGCTTCCAGCCTTTTGCTACAGCAAACAGTGCCCAAGTGCCAGCCTGCAGTTGCGACACAAGCAATGTGGCACTTTCCCAGGAGGTTGGGCCTTTCCCACCCGGCAGCAAATGTGCCAGAGAGCATAGGCTGCTCCCACAGCCCAGCTCTGTGGCCCTGGTACCTCCTCTGAATTCTGAGTCCCACTGCTATGGGGCTTGGCCTTCACAGCCCCGCCTTGTCCTTGTCTTCCCAGCGGAAAGTGGTGCTGTGACCTCACCATGACCCCTTGTCAATCTTGCACAACAGCAGCCTAGGCCCAAATGGCCTAGGTCCCGCACTCTCCTTGGCTCCCCATCTCCTGGGGGTGCAGGGCAGATTCCCAGTCCCCCAGCCTAAGGCACTGGCCTTGTTCCAACTTGTCCTGTTTCTCTTTGGCGACTCTGAAAGCAGACCAGGTCATAGCAGTGCAAGAAGGGATGGCCTGGATCAGCAGGGTGAAAAGTCCTTGTTAGCCTAGCTTCAGGCACAGCTGGCTCAGGCACTTGAGCGGTGTCACGCGCCCAGCCTTAGCCTATTCGTTCAGTTTCCCTCTGTGCCAGCACCTCTGGCTGCCCCAGCTGTTGGCATGCTGCTTGATTTTACTGTGATCAAAATAATAATGAGGCTGTAGACATTTTAACAACAAAATGAGATAGTCGGAAGCAGTGGCTCGCCCATAGTCCCAGCTACTCAGGAGGCAAGGTGGGTGGATTACATGAGTCCCAGAGTTGGTTTTATTTATTCATTTATTTGTTTGTTTTTATTTTTTTGAGACAGGGTCTCACTTTTGTAGTTCAGGCTAGCCTTAAACTCAGCCCTGAATTCACAGCAATCCTCTTGCCTCTGCCTATCCAGTGCTGGGCTTACAGGCGTGAGCCACCACACCCAGAACTGTGGTATGTTGTTCTGATCGCTGGTGGGCATGAGTTTCCATGCCAGCATTGCTGTATGTGGTTCCGAGTTTGAAGCCAGCCTGGGTAAATTGACACCCCAATTAAAAAACACAAAAGAATGGGAAAAAAGGTGGGGATTTAGCTCAGTGGTTCTGGTGTCTGCCTTGTAAGCGCGAGGGCCCAGGTTCAACCTCTAGTTACCACATACCACAGTGCCGGGCATGGTGGCTCACGCCTGTAATCCCAGCACTGGAAAGGTAGAGGCAGGAGGATTGCTGTGATGTGAGTTTCAGGCTGAGCTCAGGGCCAGCCTGAACCACAAAGCGAGACCCTGTCTCAAAACAAAACAAAAAAAAAACGTTAAAAAGAATGGGAAAAACATGGAGCAGCTTCTCTGTTGCTCTGGGAGATGTGTGCCCTTCCTCCTGCTATGCCCACCCCCGGCTCATGGCTGTTGAAAATATCAAGGCATCCGAGCTCACAGCTTCATTAATTTGCTATGAGATGGGTGTGTGCATGTGTGTGTGCATGCATGTGTGTGCGCACGTGTGTGTATATGTGTATTACTGGGAATTGAACCCAGGACCTCTGCACAGAGCTACATCCCCAGCCCTTTTTGTTTTGAGACAGGGTCTTGCTTTGTGGTTCAGGCTGGCCCTGAGCTCAGCCTCAAACTCACATCACAGCAATTCTCCGGCCTCTGCCTCCCAAGTGCTGGGATTACAGGCGTGAGCCACCATGTCCAGCACTGTGGTATGTGGTACTGATTGCTGCTGGGTGTGAGTCTCCACACCCAGTATTGTATGTGGTTGCCAGGGATTGAACCCGGGTCCTTGCGCTTGCAAGACAGGTGCCAGAACCACTGAGCTAAATCCCCGGCCCCCCAGCCCTTTTTTTATTGTGACACAGGATCTCACAAGGTCACCAGATTGCTAATGAGGGGCTCAAACTTGAGATCCTACTGCCTCAGCCTTCTTTCTAGAGTTCCAGGATTACAAACAGGTGCCACCATGCCAGGCTGCTGTGGACTGTAGGACCAAGTTTCCTTGTCTGTACCAATATAGGATGGGGCCAGAGGTTTACACTGTGCCCTCTAACGTTATATTTCTGGGTCTCTTTTGAGCCGGGGATGACGACCTCCTTTGGCTCTCCCTGCCCTGAAATGCTGGAACTATTAGCAGCCACTCAGCCTCTTCCCCTCAGCTAAAGTGCATGTTCAAACCCCTCTCAAATCTCACTCAAAGAGGCTGAGGCAGAAGGATGGAAAGTTAGAGCTAAGCCCGGGAAATGTGAATTTGGGAGATGAGACGGGGTCTCAAAATAAAAGATAAAAAAGGCTCAGTGGGAGAGCACTTACATGTGTGTGACCTGGGCTTCTGTCCTCAGTAAAACACAAAAATTCAGGCCCAGGCCCCACTCCTGGCTTGGAAAGCCAGACAGGTTTCTTGTTGATTTTATTCTTTCCCCTTAGGTCTAGTCGGCTCAAATAGCCCTGGGGCAGTCTAGCAGCAATGTCCCCAACTCAAAATGTCCTGGTTCTTCATGGCCAGTTGCCCTGGGTGACACCCACATAGACACTGAATAGGCTGAATGTCTCTCTGAGAACCGGCTGGGGACAGGGTCCCATCTCCCGCTGTTCCTCAACCCCAGCAGGGCTGGTTCTGCTCCAGCCCTACCGCCACCCACACTCAGAGCTGTTTTCTCTTCGAGCCCTGGCCAGGGCACCCCAAAGGGAAGAGTTGATGTTCCGGTCATGTCTGTCCCTCCCCAAGGCCATGGCTGCGCTGAGGCCTCAGCAGGGCCTCTGCCCCCCACCTCGCGGACAGGTCCTGCTTTCCTGAGTCCCTCAGGAGGATCTGGGCCTCAGAACTGACTCCTCCCCCAGGTCAGCTGACACGTACCCTCCCATTCTCCTGTCCTGCCCCCTCCGAAGCATCGGATGTCTTTCCATCCAGGTCACCAAGGCCACAGACACCTGTGGGGTCCCCAGGCAGGTGGAGAGGTGGCGATGCTGCTGCCCTGGGCATGGCCCCCTCCTTTAGCTAGGTTAGGCAGGTGGGCTGGGCTATAGGGCAGCTCAGCTCTTCTGGATGCTGAAACCCGAGCGCTAACAGTGCCACAAGCCACCAGGGCCTGACAGCCTGTGGCCGGAGGCTCCAGCGGTCAGACAAGCCAGCTCTTAAATAAATCATGAGGCCGAGAGGAAGGACAGGGCAGGGCCCTCTCCAGTTCCCCAGGCCAGAGGCGGATGTGCCTGGGCCTCTGAGCCCCCTGTGCCGGAGGGTCCCCATGGCAGCCACCTCCTTTCCTTCCTGCGTCTGAGTCAACCCACTCTCCTGGCATTCTGTGTGCCTGGCTCTAGGCATGGCTGTCCAGGGGCACAGCAGAGGTGGAGACGGCCCCCCAGCCAGTCCAGTAGGGAGGGGCAGGACTGTCCCCAACCAGTGACCGGCACCGTGACTACCTAGCGTGGGCAGAGCTGGGATTGTTACAGGAAACAATACCAGAGATGGAATAGGAAATATTCTATCCCTCAACCTGTTAACTGTGTGATATGCTGAGTGCTTGTTCCCCAGGAACCAAAGAATGAGTCACAGGAACAATGGAGGTCAAGTTAGGAGGGTGTTTATTGATAGGGAAGCTCCTGAGGGGCAGGAGGAGGCCCAAGTCTGTAGCCAGGGACTCCACTTTACAGAGGAGTCTTAGAGGGTGAAACCCACGTGGGTACAACCTGGGCCCCAGCCATTGGGATCCAATAAGGTTACAAGTTCAGTCACTTAGGTAACAGTGGTCCAATTGGGAAATATGACATACCGAGCAGGGGTAGAAAGGATGAAGATTCTCCTGGGAAGAGGTGGGTCCAGAGGTCTCTGGTCCCCCCGAGGGTGGCTGATGTCTGTCTAGACTTCACTTGGCCCAGCGTTTGTTCTCTGAGGAAGTATGCAGGTCTGCTCATCTTTCCTTCATCTCAAGGCCTGGCTTCAGCCACTGTGTCTCCAGTGCACTGTGGTGTGTTTCACCTTTGTCCTGATCCTCATCTGTCTCTAACAGGAGGGCCGGGTCCAAGGGTCTGGGAGGTGTGAGGGAACACCTGGATGGGCCCTGGCCCCGGCGCACTCTGGGGAGCCCTGAGTGGAAACCCGAAGGTGGGGAAACAACAGCGACAATGTATGGGACACAGAAGGGATGTGGGGAGTTGAGAAGGCCAGAGACAGACCAAGTGGAACTGGCAGACCAGTGTTTGTCACATGGCTTTGAGCCTGAGCTAGGCAGTAAGGTGTATATATTCTTGCAGTGCAGTGTGTGTGTGTGTGTGTGTGTGTGTGTGTGTGTGTGTGTGTGTGTGCGTACATACACACTATTTTTTGAAACAGGCTGCCCTCAATTTGCAGAGATCCTCCTGCCTCAGCTCTCAGGTGCTGGGATTATAGGTGAGTCCAGTTATAATACATATAATTTAAACAGAAATTTCACAAAACAATGATTAGTTCTGTCATTGATCCCAATATTTAATATTTTTATTTTATTTTATTTGATAGCAGGCAGGTGGCTGTACCACTGAGCTACATCCCCAGCATGTATTTGGTACTAGGAACTGAACCCAAGGGTTCCTGCTAAATTTAGCTACTTAGCTGAGGTTGACTAATTCATTTCATACCCTACGTTGAAATACATAGGTTTATTGGTTTTATACCTGCCGTTTGAAAATGTCAAAGGACAAAATACAACTTAGGAGCTTTTTTCAGTACTGAGGGTTATTTTTAAAATTTTTTTTTTTTTTTTTTTTTGGTACCAGGCATTGAACTCAGAACCTTGTACTTGTGAAGCAGGCACTAGAACCACTGAGCTAAATGCCTGGCCCTCAATACTAAATGTTGAACCCAGGGAGTTTAAAGCCACATATCCAAATGTTTTAATTTTTATCTTGTTGTGGTTTTTTTGCTTTGATGACACTGGAGATTGAACCCAGAGACTTTACACTGAACTATATCCCCAGCCCTTTTATTTTAAGAGAGGGTCTCAGTAGGCTACTAAGTTTCTCTGGTTGGGCTTGAATTTGGGATACTCCTGTCTCAGCCTCCCAGAGTGCTGGGATCACAGGCATGTACCACCATCCAAAAAAAATTTTTGTGGTACCAGGGATCAAACTCAAGACGTTGGCTAGACATGGCTAGGCATGCTCAGTGCCACTGAGCTATATATCCCAAGCCCACCTGGCTTGTTTTTTAATTTGCATTCAGGGCCTCACTAAATTGACCTGCCTGGCCTAGAAGTTTTACTTCTCCTGCCTAAGCCTCCCAATTAGCTGGCATTACAGGCATGTGCCACCTCACCTAGATTTAAAGAACTTAATTGGTTTTATTTAGGGATTCTAGAATCAGGCAACACTGGATTGTGTGAATAGTATTCATATGGAACGTAGATAGAAAAGAGGTGAAAAGGCCGGGTGTAGTGTACTAGCATGCGGGAGGCTGAGGCGGAAGGATCACCAAGAGTTTGAAGCAATCCTGGGCTACATAGTGAGTTCAAAATCAGTCTGAACTACATAAATGACATAGCAAGATTCTGTCTAAACAAAACAAAGTCAAACAAAGCAAAACAAAAAAGAAAAGAAAAACACTGAAGAAGCAGAAACAGAAAACAAAAGGCCCAGTGATGATCCGAAGTTACTTTCCTGTAGAGTGAGGCCAGGGAGAGAACAGCAGATAAGTAACTGCTGGCCGCGGCCTTGCTTAGGGCCGTGTGTGAGGATTAAAGGTCGGACGAGTTAAGGCAGAGGAAGCTTCATTATCTCTCCCAGGAAAGCAGTCTGTGGGGCAATCCTGGCTCTTTCCCTGTCTCCTGATTTCTCCGAAGACCACAGAGTGACTTCCCCTCCACCTGGCGAGGCAGAACTGGAGCATGGGTGACCCCTCTGCTTTCTTCGTTGTTTGTGTGTGTGGCAATGAGGATTGACCCAAAGTCTCCAGCACTATAACCCAGGGCCTTCACTCTGAGCTCTGTCCCCACCCTTCTGTATTTTTTTAATGTTGAGACAGGTGGTCCCTGAGTTCCTAAGGAGTCCAGCTGGGCTCAAACTTGTCGTCCTCCTGCTGGGCTGCAGTTCTTCAACACCGTGCCCGCCTTTTTATTTATTTATTTATTTTTCTAGTAGGACTGGGGATGGAACTTAGGTCTTTTGCACTGAGCTACATCCTCAGCCCTTTTTATTTTTTTAAAATTTTGAAACTGAATCTTGCTAAATTGACTAGAGTCTGGGCTCAGACTTGCCAGTCTCCTGCCCCAGCCTCCTAGAATGTTGGGATCACAGGTATGCACTACTACACTCTCTCAAAGGTGGTAAATTTTTAGGAGCCACACATTACATTTCCAAGTTTCAGATGGAGGCTTCTTTGTCAGCCAAGCTGGACCTTGGGTGGACCCTAGATGGACATGTATCGTGAGTGAGAAATAAAGCTTTGTCTAAAGCCGGCAGGACTTTGGAGCTGTTTGTTGCTGCTGTAGCTCCCAGTCTGTCCTGACTGAAACAGCCAATAGGGAAACTCCTAGAGTCAAGGAGGGAAGAAACTGCTTGGCCAGACAGGACTGGTTTTGTGGCAGGGTGGGAAAGTATTGTTTCTTTTTTCTTTTCTTTTCTTTTTTTTTTTTTTTTTGAGACAGGGTCTCCCTCTGTAGTTCAGGCTGGCTATGAGCTCAGCCTCAAACTCACAGCAATCTTCCTGCCTCTGTCTCCTCAGTGCTGGGATTTCAAGTGCGAGCCACCACACCCAGCACTGTGGTATGTGGTACTGGTTGCTGCTGGGTGTGAGTCTCCACACCCAGTATTGTATGTGGTTGCTGGGGAATCCAACCCGGGCCCTTGCACTTGCAAGACAGACGCCGGGACCACTGAGCTAACTCCCTGGCCTGGGAAGATATTGCTTCTGTGCGTGTTTTTATTAGTGATCTTGCCTGACACAGAACAGTGGTGCTCACCACACATATCCATCATTCCTGTAATGTACTTGGGTGGATCTTCCATTCTTAACCCCGCTTCTCTTGTCTCAGCCCCTTCCTCTTCTCTAACAGTGTCCTTGCGTGTTCTCATCTTTTCTCAATTTTTCCTTTGTTTGTATTGAGACATAGTTTCACTGTGTAGCCTCGCCTGGTGTCAAACTTGCAATGATCCTCCTGCCTCAGACTCCTGAGTATGGGATTACAAACATGTGTCACCATGCCTGGCATTGATTTTTTTTTTTTAGTTTTTTGAGAGTGGTTCTCACTCTGTAGTTCAGGGCTGCCCCTGAGCTCACTAGATAGCCCAGGATAACCTCGAACTCACAACAATCCTCCTGCCTCTGCCTCCGAGTGATAGGATTACAGATGTGAGCTACCACATCTGCCTTTGGAAACATATTTCTTTTAAAAATATTTTTTATTGGTACATGTTTGTAGTTTATATAATGATTAAATTAGTTGTGGAGAGCTGGTATATGTACATAGCACATTTTAATTTTTTTATTTGCTTCTTTCCCTCCCCCTCCAAAAAATTTATTCTTGTACATTATGTATTTTTTTTTTTTTTTTTTAGGTTTTTTGAGACAGGGTCTCGCTTTGTGGTTCAGGCTGGCCCTCAGCTCAGCCTCAAACTCACATCACAATCCTCCTGCCTCTGCCTCCCGAGTGCTGGGATTACAGGCGTGAGCCACCACGCCCGGCACTGTGGTATGTGGTACTGGTTGCTGCTGGGTGTGGGTCTCCACACCC
>PVIR01019645.1:0-12347 GCA_004026965.1 Petromus typicus
ATAAACTTTCCCTTAGAGGGCTTTATCCCCAGACATAAAAGGTGAGATTTTTTTCATTCAGAGAGTAAAGGATTCATGTCCTTCAACAGTAGAGCCTGTGCTGCCAATAGAATACTGTTCATGCTCAAGACAGTCTCCTTTGCCTTTTTGAACCCCCAGATCTGTAGGTCAAAGAAGAAAAATTGAGTAAGCAGAGGTTTCACTGAGTGAGAGACTTGTCCTCCTAATTTTGTCTTCTTGCTAGTATTAGCTTGATGATTATTCTTGAGTTATAGGGCCCTTTTTTAGTCTGGTTCTGAAGCCCATGTTGGCATTGTACCCTGTGGCACTTAAAAATTTATGCCAACAGTCTTTTCCTCCATTAAAATAAAAACCTCTCAGCTCTCAAATTCTACTTAATTATTGAACTCTAGAAACTTAATTTTAGATCTAGAAAATCAGTAGATTTTCTACTGACATGATGGTACTAACTAGTGCCAAATATAACATGGGTAGACACAGTATAAACTTTTTTAGTTAGTACCCATGCATGTCTGAGGTCCTTTACAGTAGAATATTATTATTTCTTACTTTCTAATTAAAAACCCCATGAACTTTTCACTGCAGCAGTTCAATAGGAATTCAAGAAGTAATTGTAAAGAATTTTGATGTTACTAAGCCCATTAATGTTCTCTGCCTCTCTTATACTTTGATTGCTCAAAAGGAGCCCATAATGAATGAGGTGATCTACAAACAATTCTTGAACCAAAGGGTCTTCCTCACAATGTTATTTCAAAGGCAGAGGAAAGGCTTCCTTGTCTATTGCCCCTATTCTCCCACACATCCACAGAATCCACCATCAGAGATTCTGAACTTCAGGGTAAGCATTTCTCACTCTAGTCCTGTCGTTAAAACTCATGCATACTTGAGGAAGATTATTATTTAATTCACTAATATTAACTGACATTTTTATAAAATAATTACTCTCCATGATGATAGAAATTGTGCCTATGTCTTAGAATCAGAAAGCCCAGAACAGAATGAAAAATGCAGAAAAGAGGGCAAAGTTCATCAAGCTTATTTGGGTTCACAGTTTTATTTAAGCTAGGTCTTAGTCATATGAGATGTTGTAATATAAAAGCAACAAAACACTTGCAGTATCTACTTGCTTCTAATAATGATAGCTATAAAATGACTAATATAAATAAGAGAATACAGATAAAAATAAACAATAATTTTAAATTGAATCAAGACTTTTTAGCTACTAATATTCAAAAGGCAATCCAGGGAAGAACTGAACTCATGTGAGATGATAACAAAGGTGGCAGTGGTGATGATAATGATAGTAGGCATGCCTGGCACACAGTACTGTTCTATCACTCATCAACTATCCACTTATTCATTCAACAGATACTTAGTACCCCCTATGGATAACACACTGTTCAAGACACTAAGTATTCAATAGTTTAAAAAAATGAAAAGTTCTTGCCGTGCATGAAGCTTGCATTCTATTGAAAAGGCAAAAATAGCAAGCAAACAAATAGATGCACAATGTATCAGATGTAAAATACTATGAAAGGAAGTATAGAAAGATAAACCAAAAACAAGTGTTATCAGGTAGAGTTATTTTTTATTGACATAGTCAAGGAAGCCTACAATGTAGAAGTCACATTCAATCAATGACCTAAGAGAAGAAAGGCAACATCTACAGAAGAATATTTTGAGCAGAGGAAACAGCCATACAAACGTGCTATAGAAATGTGCTAAACAGAAGAATGCTCAGGATATTTGAAAAACAGCAAGAAAACCAGCAGTACCAGAGCCGAGTGAATGGAGTGGTAGGAGCCGAAGAGAGGGAGGAAAGGATTCATCACAGGGACCTTGGCTTTCACAATAATGGAAATGGGGAATAGTGAGGGTACTGTGTAGAAGAGTGGTATAATTCAACCCATGATTAGAAGAATCACTCTACGGCTGGGAAGGAAGCTGAGTGATCGAATGTGCACATATTGTATGCTTAGCACCACCTAGAATAACAACAACAACAAAAAAGACTCATTCTAGCTGCTCCATTTAGAACAGGTTTCACAGATACCTAGACAGAAGCTGTATTAATTCACTCAGGTCTCATAGATGACAAGATTTATACTATTTCCCATTTTACATGTGACACAGCCAAGACAGAGAAGTCACATGGGTGGTAAGTAGCAGAACTAGGATAACAGCCTGGGCAGGGGGCTCCAGAGGTCATTCTTCACAAGAAAGATGCCAAACTTAAAGCAAGAAAACTGATGCAGATATTATTGGATGGAGGCTAGTAAGTATTTTCCTAACTGGGTAAAGAAGTATCATTTTCCTTCATTCTAGTTAATTTCACAGACCATACTATACTTTGTAAACAGTGAATCCAAAAGAGCTGGGTTTGTCAAAATTGTTCAAAAGAGGGAAAAATCTATTACAAGTTCAAGAATACAGGATTTATTAGAAGAAGCTATTAATGATTTTATCTCAGGTACTAAAACTATCATCACCAGTAGCAGAAAAGGACCTCCCAAATTTCTCTGCTTGGGCTGCCCAGCACAAGTTCAGAGAAGCACAGGAAAGACTGAGCTTTCCCTTCAGAGATCACTCTGTTCAGGTGATTCTTCAGTGATTCTTAACCCTTACTCCTTGACATCCCAGATCTTAATAGTTATTTAAAACTGATGAAGAAATTTCCATGTTGTTTTATTTTCTTTGGTTTTCCTCCATAATTTTTTAATAATTAAATGACTGGTTGCCAAAAGTACTAAAAGAAAATTGTCACCGAGTCACTTTAATATTCTCTTTGAACAGAAGGAATCACTACTAAGTTTCTTTAATGAAGTGTCACAATTTTAAAACTCTCAAAATTAGCATCTGTAATCTCAGAGAAAAAGCTATATTTTTATGTAAAGTGAGAATGATTGATTAACATTAATAATGTTATAATAAGCAAGTATAACCATATATGTAGAAATAATTATGCAGTGAAAGTTGTACTTCAAGTATAGTATTTTTCTTATTCATTTTTAGAGGCTGTCTAAAAATTGAATAAATTGAATGAATCCTACCAGACAACCAAGACCTCAAATCAGCACACAAAAAAATAATTATGAACCTTAACACTCTAAAAGGAAAACAAAGAAATACTATACACAGGATTTTTTCTGTACTCAATGAATTGTCAGTCTTGTTGAGAAGCCAAGATTTATACATATTATGATGAAAAGAAATAAATATACAAAGATAATAATAGCAGGAGTGAACTAAGCAGCCTAGAGCCTTAAGTCTATGAAACAGCTTCCTGTAGCACTAATCTACTTTAGCTCTCACCTCCTCCTGCCAGTTAAGATTTCTTCTATTCCCTGAACTCTTCTGACTATAAACAGCCTGTGTTATTTTGCATTATATCATTATACTTCTGAACTAACAATGTACACCTTGTAAAGTTCATTCATATACCTTTAGAACTGTTGTTACAGGCATTCCTTCTCTTGCCCATCTGTGTGGCCCCCAAACTTAGCGGGAGTTTTAAATAGTTGGAGACAAGACAGACTGAGCCACACAGTTTTGAACATGGATCCCCTGGATGCAATGACAACCTGAGGCCAAAGAGTCAACCTAAGACAATAAGAAGGTCCTAGATTTCTGAGTTTGGAATAAAATATTGGAAGTTGGAAAAGGAGCCCAGCGAAGAAAGTAGATGTATGCTCTCTCTCAAACTTGACAGACAAGACTTCATGTCTTAGAAATAGGTAACAATATTCTTTATGCCCTTGTCTTTTGGCATATGTGCTTTTCTGCTTCCAAGCCTAAAAATCAAGGTAATGGGAAATTTATTTGATTTAAAAACCTAATTTCATACTAGAATCTCCACAAAATTCTGAGGCACAGCCTAGTTTAGGAATTACTGCAAGAGTTTATTTACTCATTCAACAAATTTATGTATCCCTTGTTGTGAATTAAGGGTCGATGAGGGCCCAACTTCCATCATTTTACTAGATTGTCTGTGTTCTGAATTCACAACTCCTGATTTATGGCATTGGGAACTCTTCCCAGTGGTAAGTAAATGGTTCCTTCTCTACTATAATTTTTATGATGCCTTCTCCTTAACTGAAGCACAGCTTTAGAGTCCAGAAAAAGGGAATAAATATTGTTTGATTTCGTTTTTCTCTTACTTTGTACTTGAATTATTTGCATGATGGGAAAATTTCATACTACTGCATTTTTATAAAGATCCCCAGAGATATCTATTATAATATTGATTGAAAAAATTATAATAAAAAACAGATCAGTTGATTTACATAAATCTATATAAAAACATGGTTCACTTTCCTAAGATAAAATGTCAGAAGTTCACTTATTTATTAAAAAGCAGTAACTGGGGTGTGGTGGCTCATGCCTGTAATCTCAGCACTTGGGAGACAGAGGCAGGAGGTTTATTGTGAGTCTGACGATGGTTTGGGCTACATAGTGAGTTCAGAGCTACCCTGAACTACAAAGCGAGACCCTGTCTCCAAATAAATAAATGAAAATAGTAACTGTCCTTATTTGGGAGGTAAATAAATTCCTGTCCCAACTGCAATCCTTTTGGGCCATAATGAACACAATTAAAGATAAAAATCATTTATTCAATGCATTCAATTTTATCACTTCCCCAGGATGAAAGAAATGTGATAAATAATAATACTTGTTTTGATATGTCAGTATACTTTTTTCAGTGCTTACATTTTGATCTGTTTTTATTCTGTTTTCATAAATATCTCAGGCATTTTAGAAAAAGATCCAAATTATATGGCCCTTAAACATAACTGCATAAACTGAGTGACAGGTAAATAAATTATTAAGTCAGGAAAAATATGCAGCTTATACACACAGTTTGGAAAAGAAAAGGGCAGCATAGTCTTGCCCTTCCCACAACCTCACCCCACCCTCCCCAAGAAAAACACACACAGGTTTGTGTCTGTACTTGCCCTCTTCTGTACTGGAAAAATCTTCACAGTGTGAACTTTTGACAGTCAGAGAGGATGTTAATCTCCAATTCAGGTCTTCTATTTTCCTAGCTTTTTCCTGCTAGTTGAAAAAGCAAGGGGAACTTTCTCAATGAAAACCAACTTTGTTTCCAGGGTGCATTTTTTTTCTCTTTGTTTTCTTACTTAGACTCCAACTAAGGAAAAATAGAAGTTCAGTATCATTTCCTAAAACAAAAGGTGCTGAGGAAAAAGAATAAAATGCCCCAAACTAAATAGAATTCCAGAAAACTAAATACAACAATTCTAAAACTTTAAACATACTTTTAGTCTAATAGCCTTACATTCTTATGAAGTATCTGCATTGTCAGACTGAGAAGTGGTCTGACTACGTGGCTGGTAAGAAGTATGGAGTTTGCCACTTGCCTTCTCTTTGGAACATAAATTATTCCAATTCAGTCACTTCGATGCGCATTTTTTCCAGTCATTTCTAAGTAACAAATTCACCTGGATTTTATATATCTGCAATGATAGATTTAGTAATTGCTTAAAAATGTATGAAGTTTGCCATTTGCTGATAACAACAGGGCTTGTTCAAATCACTGCAAAAGGCACTTTATTATATAAAGAATCAAGGAAGAGATTTAAGTATAAGGCAGCTGCTATACCAATCTTGTTGAGTTATAAATTCCTGCAATTGATTTGTAGATGTGCTTTATAAATGTTTAACTTTCCTTATTCCGCAAGTATTTGGGTCAGCATACAAAGAGGCCTAGACAACGAAGGAGATTAAAAAAAAAAATTAAAAATAAGTGAAGAAGTGGAAATGCTAGAAATCTGAAACCTAGTGTAGAGAAAAGATATACACTAAGTATGAATCCTGGTAGGCTGCACAGTTGCAAGAGGCAGGGCACAGATAAGAGCTTAGCCTTGCTAGTCAACCATGTGAAATGGAGAACATGATGAGTTACAAGTACGCATGTGCACACGCACACACACCCCCAAGTAACCCACTGCTCGGAATCATTGCTCACAGAATGAAAGGGTAAAGCTGCCATGGTCTGAGAATGAGACATGACAAAAAGCTTTCTGGACAGGATGATCAAGCTCTCAGACTGTGCCACGTGTATCACATTCAGCTGGAGACCTCCATCAGCTTTATATTAGTGGTGAAATCAGAGACCTTCAAACTTGGTGAGCTGAACATCATTCACGTCATTTCTGCCTGGAACCTACCCCTCTTTCTTCAAGGAATACAAATGCTTAAGTCTTTCTCTGAGGACCCTGACAATTGCATCTCTGAAAAGGTCCCTGGACTATGCTTTGTTTCCAAGTCTCTAGGTAGGAGTTCAAGGATGTCAAAACATCTACATGACTGGGTGTAGCTCTTTTCAGAAACATATAAACAACCTAGGAAGATAAAAAAAAATAAATAACGTAGGGAAATAAGGGCATTTTCAGAAACAAAACTGGAGAAAATGCTATCAAGCAAGAAAAATTCTGTGCATAATTAAAGATGAATAAATAAACATGTTGATTAAATAGAATTGAAAGCCTACATCGACAATGCTAACACAGTTCACAGACTTATTTCATTCTGAGGAAGATAGCTGACATTGTGGAGAAGATGACTGTAGTTGTGTTTGTCATAAAGTTCATGAACAGAAGCAAAATTTTGCCAAATGTTTGTTTTGAACCTAATTGTTTGTGATAGAAGCATTCACAAACCAAGGTATGTATATGATTAATAAAATAATGATTGACATTACTGAGTATTTACTATGCACAGATATTTCTCTAAGAACTCTACATGTTATCCATTTAATAATCCCACCAACTCTCTAAGATACTGTTACTTGTTTTATATGTGTAGAAACTAGAACACAGAGAAGTTAAGTGTCCTCCTCAAAATCACATAGCTATTTCATAATACCTATCATAAATTTCAGACCTTTTATATCTTCAGTTTCTCTCACTGGAGAAATGATGTGGTATTTACACATCCATGTCCTATTTATATCACTTACAACCATGGCCTTATTTAGCTAGAAATGTCTCGAGTTTATCTTTGTTTGTGGCTGAGTAATACTCCATTTTATAGAAAAAACACCATATATATCCATTTGCCAACTGATGGACTTCTGAGCTGTTTCCAAGATTTAGCTATTATAAATTATGCCACTATAAATATGGGTGTGCATATGTTACTACAGTATGAGGCTTTTAATTCACTCATGGTTATACCCAGCAAAGAAATAGCAGGGTCTAATGGGACTTCTAATCCTAGTTTTTCTAGGAATCTCTACACTGATTTCCACAGTGACTGTACCAGTCATACCAGTCTATGTCCTCATCGGCAGTGGAAAAATGTTCTTTTATCCCCACAGCTCTGCCAGTATTGATTTCTTGATAGCAGCCATCCTGACTGGAATGGGATGGAGACTCAGCATTGTTTTCATCTGCATCTCTCAGATGACTAGTGATGTTGAATATTTTTTCATATGTTTATCTGGTACTTCTACTTCTTCATCTAAAAAATGTCTGTTCATTTCAGACCCCCGTTCTGAATTGGGTCTTTAAATTTGAGAAAGGCTGATTTTTTGAGATTCTTTATATATTCTAGATAGCAGTCCTTTATCTGAGAAATAGCTGGTAAAAACAAATTTCTCACATTGTGTCTTTTCACTGTTAGTTTCTCTTCCTACATAAAAGCTTTTTAATAAGATAAGATTCCAGTTGTTGATTCTTGCTGCTAGTTTATGTACTACTGAGGTTTTGTTCATAATATGTTTTCCTGTACCAGTGTCTTCATGTTCAAAGGAGAAGGGGAGCTGAGAGAAGAGCAAGGGAAAATTAAGATGAGAAATAAAGATTTGATGGTTAAAAAAATACAGAAACAAAGCTTATGTATATAGGAGTGGAGTGGTTGAAGGGAGAACAGGAAAATAGGGAAAGTAATAATCAAGATGTATCAGGTACAGGTACACATTCTTAATGATGAATGTGATCATAATGTATCACTAAAATGTACCAAGAAACTCAATAAAGAAAAAAATTAATAAATCACATCGCTAACAAGAGGTATTGTCAAGATTTGAACATTATGGTCCCACTCTGAAGCCCTTCTCTTAGCTTTGAACTCTTAACAGCCACTCACTTCACCTTTTACCTTTTAATATATGTTGCTGGGATTACTGTTTCTGACTTATCTCCTTTTTGGTTTGGCCTGATTTCTTATCCATTTAAAAAAAGAATAAGGAAGAGAAAAATCCTGGAGTGTTATTTGCAGCCCCTTCCTCATCCCCACCCTCTACCAAGAGGTGTTGCAGCTTCTGCAGGGAGTGGCATCAGAGGATGCACTTCTGTCCTGGAACTGGAAACTAAAGAAACCAGAGTCCTCAAGACAGTCTGTGGTCAGAGACAAAACTAAGGAGGAGTGTCTGTCCCTGATTCCTCTTTTCTCCTTCTTTGCTGGATCGCCTATCCTTTTGGCCACTTTAAAAGCTAAGATGCTCATTTCTCCTGCCTGACCCATGGGCTTGCCTTGCCAGAAAATCACCAGCTTGAATTGTTCTGATGATAGAAACCTCCCACTCTAGACTAGAGCCCACTTCCTCCACCTTTCTTTGATCTCTGCAGAATTTTTCTTTTTTGGAAAAACCATACTGGAAAGCACAACAAACTCCTTCCACATATTTGGAATTTTACAGTGGCTTTTTTGAAACACTTGTAATTTACATGTCAGTCGATCTCCTCTGGACAGGATCCCAAAAGGACCTGTTGACACCTCAAGGCAGGATTTCACAAAATGTTCTAGGAAGAGATAATTTTCTAATTATAACACCAAATTCTGCTTAGAACGGCATTTTCCAAGCACTCCATTTCCAGTGGTGGGAATGGTCTGAGGGTGAAATTAGACCCAGGATACACATTTTCATTTCCTTTTTTTCCTTTTGTCTTTCATTCTTTCCTTTTCCTGACTTTTTGTTATTAGGAAGTATTCTGTAGAAAAATTAAGCTTTGTTTTCCAAATGCTTACCTCAAAAGGCACACCTTAAGAAACGTTACTTTTTTTCAGATCCAAACCTTGAGGCCCTGGACTAGAGCTCCCCAGATAGGCTCCCAAGGGAATAGCACCAGTCCCATTGTGCCTCTTCCATCTTTTTGCTCCTCTGTCTTTCTGTATAGCTCTCCCCTCTTAGTTTTCATGCTTTGATTATATTTCACTACCCTAAAAAGTTGTTCTCAAATATGTAGGGAACAGAATAGTAGTTATGAGAGCCAGGAAAAAGTGGAAGGTGGGGATGAGAGAGGATGGTTAATGAGTACAGGGATGCTACTGGATAAGAAGCATGACTTTAATGTTCTGCAGCACAGCAGCATACTTAAGGTTGACAATTAGTTGAATATTTTAAACTAATTAGTGCAGAATATTTTGAATGCTCTAAACACAAAGAAATATAACTGTCTAAGGTGATAAAATAAGCCAGTTACTCTGACTTGATCATTACATATTACATACATGGATTGAAATATCACATTGTACCAAATTAGTATGCACTATTACTCTGTGTGTATGTGTGTACATGTATGTGTGCAGCACCTTTCTCTGATGCACAGTACGAGTGTCCTATGAATCACCAACATTAGACAGACAGGATCCACACAACTGAACTTTAATAAGTTTCCAGGAAATTCTTATGCACATGGAAGTTTAAGGATTTCTGCTCTCTGAGTCTTCCCCTATGTTCCACCCTCAGATATCCCTACACATCTTCTCAGAAGGCTGGTAACTGACCTGTTGAACATATGTACTTTACATCATACATTTAATGAATTTTGTCAATATAGGGACATACCTGAGTTTACAGAGGTTGGGGCTCTCTGGATTCTAGTAGGAGTTAAATAAATTATTTTGATCCAAATGAAAGGAAATCAGTTTTTTTCAGTTACATTTTCTTTCTAAAGAAATTCTCAGTTTCAGGAATCAGTTTGATTTCACTTTTCAGAGAAAGCAATAGAGGAATTACATGAGGAATTCATTCAGAAACAGGTACCCATATGGAGCCAGGGATTTAGCTCAGTGGTTCCGGTGCCTGCCTTGAAAGTACAAGGTCCTGGTTCGATCCCTAGTAACCATATGCAACAATGCCGGGCGTGGTGACTCAGACCCCCAGCAACCAGTACCACATACCACAGTGCTGGGCGTGGTGGCTCACATGCATGTAATCCCAGTACTTGGGAGGCAGAGGCAGGAAGATTGCTGAATTCAAGGCTGAGTTCAGGCAAAATGAGACCCTGTCTGAAAAAATAATAAAACAGGTATACACAAAATGTTCACATCTTTCTGTATTGAGTCTAATCTTTATGCATCCCAGTTTTCTTATAGACCACTAACAATGTTCTGAACAGGGCAACAGAGGTATTACCAGTGACTAATAGTTAACTTCTGTGCAAAGGATGAACTTCTGTGTGAAGTTTTTTGAAAGATTTTTAGGCACAACTCTTAAAAAACAAAAAATTTATATAGAAAAATTCAGCTAAGGAGAGATAGTCCCTTTTAATCACACACTCAATTCCCTTTGCCCATGGGTGAGGGGGCCCGACTGCAGGTTTTATTGGTGGGAGAACAGAGGAAAATCTCAAAGTATTGTATACTATTTGAATACACAGTGCAGATTTTTTAACCACCTCCTTCATTTAAATGTTATTTGGCTCCGCATCCTGGTAAGGGTATGCATCCATTGTGCACATGCATGAAGGTCAACTCACTAGAAAGATTACATCACAGGAACAAAATTCTGAATTATATGCAAAACTACAAAAAGAGGACCTGGGAATCCCCAAGCAAAGCAGCCATGCTGACATCAGTGGAGCTGGGATATTTCCCAGACAGTCTTTAGGGCTACTCACCAATGATGCCTTCTCCTTACACCACGCACAAGAGAGGTGGCATTCGACAGAAATAGGACTATGACAAAGTAAAAGCCACAGTACAGATAAAATAAACCCATGCCATTATCTCTGTCTCACAAAGCACCAATAGAAGAATTTAATGCAGAAAAAATTTAAAACTATTTATTTTAAAGAATGCTAGTTATGTCTGAATGAAAGGGGCATTATTAAGCTAAGTTTCCACTGACCCATAAAGAAAATTCCAAATAACACTGAATGAACTGAAGCTAAGGAAATTCAAGCATTAAGGAAGAGATTTCCACTGACTTTCTACAAGTTTAATCTGCTTAGTCAGCTGCTGTCTGAAGAAATGCCTAGTATCTGACTTTCATTAATAGTCTTTGTGCAGGCACAGGAACATTAACATTAGCACCAGATACAGGTATCATTATTATTATTATCCTTGATGTTATTACTCCTATTTTAGATGAAACAATAGAATTGGTGATATTAAATAGTTCACATTTAAATAAATGGTAAATTTGTTATTTGAAATAAACCTATATTAGTCCAATGTTTTTACTTCATGTACTATTGTAAATTTGAAAACTTCTACCATTAAGTAATAATTTCTTGATGAGGAAGGCAAATGTGAGACTTAGAAAATACTTCTTAGAAAACACTTCTTCTAACTATGCACTTTTAACAAACACTAAGAAAGTTTGAGTATACTAGGCAATTTATTGTGATAATCTCAAAACTCTTATAGATTTTTTTCTCCAGTTGCCTGATTTTTGCAGTGATCAGGTCCTTCTTTTTCTCCTGATTATCTCACACTTAAAGTCTCTTCCTTTTCTGGTTTAGAAGTAAGAAGAAAATTTGAAAACTTTTTGACATGAAGAAAACAAATGAGAGAAAGCGAAGGAAAAAATGATGTGATGATTATTCAGTAGTTGAGTAAAAATGCAATTGAACTACAGTCTGAAAATGGAAGGGAAGTGAGTCACTTTAACAGACAGACAGAAGTGTGATACTCACTGCATGATTAATTGTTTTGTTTTCAGCCTTCTGAAAACTCCTTCTGTCCTCTTCCCCAAGCCCTTTACCCCTTCTTTTTTTTCCTTAAAAACTCTAGGGATTCTTTTGCACATCTGTAAAACCAATGTCAGTTCCAGGTTTCTATTCTAGTGTTGAACCAATCTGGCTTCCAGCCTTGGAAGAGGAAGCCAGTTTTCACCAGACAAACAGAGGTGACCTAATACCTGGGGGACCCAAACTGATAAATGACAAAGGATTTCAGGCCTGTCTGGTTCTCAGACTACTGAGAAATGAAATCACATTGGAGCTCAGCAGCAAATTGTTGGGGTTATGAGAAAACAGGTGAATTTAGATTTCAGAGTAGAGGGAAGATATGGGACAGACAAAACTACAAGATCAAACTAAATAGTAGGATTCTTTTATAACAGACCTTTTTCTGGAATA
>PVIR01019645.1:12447-31794 GCA_004026965.1 Petromus typicus
AGAAAAAAAGAAAAAAAAAAAAAAAAAGAAAAGAATACACTTATGGGATTTAGTTCAGTGGAAATGTGCTTGTCTAGCAAGCACAAAGTCCTGAGTTTGATTCCCAGTACTGGAATAAATAGAAGTAATACTCTTGGTTGATGATTTTCTTTCCACTAATAAACATATTTTAGTTTTTAAGGTATTAAATTCAGATTAACTTAAAAGTGAACAAAACAAAAAGATTTGTATTCATTGGAAGAGGATAAAGCCATACTTTGAAATGAAAGATTTTTTAAAATTGGGAGATTACTTCGAGGGACATTCACGGAAGAAATCAGTATCAGATCTTATTACCCTGACCAAGAACTCTGTAAACCCTAGTCAGTTGTTGGCTATTCTAGTGGCACTTTCTCTAAGGAAAAAGACTCCAAACAATTCCTAGAAACTCTACCTCTCTAAGAAGATGGCATTTTATGAATTAAAAATAAAAGTATCAGCAACATATGGAGTACATTTCCTCATTTAACATTGATTTGTTCAAAATAGCGAGGAAAACCACTTCACAAGGTATACTGGCCAAGCCAATGGCAAAAGTCATTTTAGTTTATCCCAGTTCTTTCCCATGGTCCACCTCCCAGCCTGCCGGACATCCGGGTGCATGATTTACAAGCCCTGAACTGAAATGCAACCAGCTGTGCGTGCCCAAAGAATGCCACTCCTTTTTGGCAAGTGAAAAAGTACTGTCTTTTTAACCCCATGTCTACAAAGATGAGATATAAAGAAAGATCTAAAGATTTTCCAGAAAAAAAAATAAGGTACATTTAAAAGAGCCTCAGAATTCTCTATTTTGAAGAACAGCCTAGTATAAAGAAAAGTTTGAGCATGGAACCTATCAAAAACTTAGGACTCATTCCCTTGGTTGGCCCAAGTTCCTTTGATTTTATTACTGAAGGTCCTACATTCTGGAAACCTCTCCAGGCTAGGAAAACTGAGACAGCTGATCACTCTACATGAGACTTTGAATGACTTTCTAGCTCAAATGTAGAGAAAGGAAGACCCTACCAATATAAATAATAATTTGCACAATCTGAGCGAGACAGAATAGTAACAGAAAACTCTGATAACAGTAGTAAACATTCACAGAGTTCTTGTTTTGAGGCAGGTCTCTGTAGCACACTTTGTAAACACTATCTTGATTAATCTTGCTTATAGCCATAACAGTTAATTGTTACTAAACTTATTCTAGAGATGAGGACATTGAGGAACAGAGAAATCCAATAACTTGCTGATGTTCATAAGAATAATGACAGATTCCCAGAATAAATACAGTGAAGTAAGTTAAACTTAACAAAAAACAATACCATCTTTCTACCACTTGAAGACTACTCATACTCTGTATATGCTTAAGTTTTAAGAGAGAAGTTCAATATTAGACATTTCTTCTCTCTTTGCTACCCCCAAAACTTGCTGGATGCCAGATGCTCCCTGAAGAAGCAGACTAAGAAAGAGAGCAACCAGTAAAGCTACCCTTGTTAAATAGCAATTGGTTTAGCACCTCCTAAAACAGACTCCACAGGCTTCAGTGGAATAAAGCTATAAACTGTAACAGTAAGATTACTTAAAATCTGCACCAATGAGTCCTACAGTGCCCTCTCTAAAGCATTCTTTTTGCTGTTGATCCTGGGTAACCTCTTGCGAGCTAAGCATCCCACCCGACAGCTGCCAGGAGCTCTATGTAATCCTCTTTTCAAGGAGCAGGGGTATTGTTTGAATGAAGTTGCTACTGTAATTGCTTGACTAACCATTTAAGAGTATTACAGGTGCTGAGAATAGACTTGCGCACTAAAATACCATTTTAAAACTTTTACCAGTATTGCATTGAGTAGGTAGTTTCATAAGAGAACACAGCTTGCCCCAGACTCCTCACTGGATAATTTATCCTTTTAGGGAAGCTGTTTTGCTTAATCTAGTTTCAACATAAAAATAGCATAGGGGGATGTATGTTTCTGATGAGAAGGAAGCAGAAAGGCAATCTGGATGTATCTATCTCCAGGTTAGTATTTAAAATTGGGTCAAATGAGAAACACATCCCCTGGGAGTCTAACTGAGACACACTTGGATGACAAATTCAGACTTTCACATTGTAAGTGACAGGCTGTGATATATATCTCCCTGGACATGTCTAAACACACTTGTGTTTATGATTAGAAGGCCAGAGACCACCACCATGCAATTATGACTACAATGCAAGTAGCGCTTTCTCTCTCTCTCTCTCTCTCTCTCCATCTCATCCAAATCATCTGTTTTTAACTGAGTGCTCTACTTGACTTCCTAAAATTTGACCCTCCTCAGTGGCACCACTATGACATTATATTCTACTTCTCTCAAGGGTGCCTTCCACTGTGAAAGTAAAACTTAAGTCTTTGTACCACCTGGTGAGAAAAAAAAAGGTCTCCAAAGCCCAACCCATAAAGTTTCCAGTTCTTTAGGAAACAAATGACTCATGGAGCTCTTGATTTAGGTAACTAGCATTTCCCAAAATTTCAACAGAAGTAATGATGAAATGGAATCTATCTGAGGAACTGACCTTTGTTCTGGGGCTATTACAACTTAAATAGACTCTTCATCCTACTGGCCACCTGTGAGCAGCTTATTTTATGTTCACTGGCAATTATCCTGGGGGTCTGTTTGCATTCATATATGCATCATTCATCACTCCACTCACACTTCATTCATTCAGCAATATTTGAATCATGATTTTAGGCTCTAGAGACAAATGAAAAGTTGGTAAGTTCTTTCTCTAAACCTGCTGAGATTCTAGTGGAAAGATAAACAATTTTAAAAACCAAATAAATAAAATATTTTCAACACAAAGAATAAATAGAATGTTATAAAAATAGCACAGAAAAAAAAGGAATAGCCACTTTACATGGGAAAGGTCCATCCAAAGAAATAATGTTTTAGCTGGGATCAGAATAAGTTAAAAAATTTTTATTGAGAATAAGTTAAAATTTTGAAATTATAATAATATTCAGTATAAAAGAATTGTAAGCAAATTACTTGGGAGTAAAGTTGCTGTATTTCAAGAACAATAAGAAAGTGGTTATGTTTGTAGAAAAGTACAGAGTAGCCAGATAAAGTAGCAGTGGGTGTAAATCCTATGCTTCACATGGAACCACGTAGGCTGAATGGAGTGCATTTTATTCCAAGTATATCCACAAGCTGTCCAAATACTTGAGGGGAGAGAAGGGCTGTAGTCTGATTCATATTTTTAGTGAAACCATGGAGTGCTGGGGGGAGAATGAGAATGAGAGACGCAAGAATGGAAAAAGAAGAACATTTAAGACACCAATGCAGTAAACAAATGAGGTACTCATGACTTTGGACTGTCAATGGAGCCAACATTAGGTGAATACATTAGGAATATATTTTAAAGATAAAGAAGACAGATGTTGTAGATGGTTTCATTGAACAAAATGAGAGAAAGAGGAGAATAAAGAATGACTTGACATACTGGGGTTATTTCATTGGGTAGAGAGCAGTGTCTTTTCCTGGATCCCAATCCAATGAACTGTTCTCTATTTTATTCCATATTTACATAAGATAGAAGGGATTCTTCTTCCAAAACCTGCATTGATAATGACAATCTCCAGTCTTCTGATGTAACATTTTTGTTGCATAATTCTTAGAACAAACAAAATTTTGTTGGAGTCAGGCAACATAAACTGTCAGCAGTGAAAGAATAATTCTTCCCAGGATTTAAGGAAATGAAACAATAAACAAAGGCATGCCTTTTAATTTTGCAGTCTTCCTTTTGAAAGAAACAATTTCATTGAGTCACTAGTAAGTGGTAAAACTAAAATTAGGTTTGGGATGGAGACTTGAAAAGTTCAGTCTCTAGACCAAATTATAAGACTGGTGGATTACATCTCTGAAGAATCTATTTCCATATTTCATGAAGTCCATGAGAGAGAATTAAAAAGTCTTATACATTCCATCTGGGACACTTATTGGATGCATTTATTAAAATAATACTCTTTACACTGGTATAATCCTTCTCATCTAAAGCTCAAAGAATGTTCAAACAGAAAACTGCTTGTTCCGTGAGATCCATTTGAGGTCAAATTAAACCCTGATGTGAAACACATCAGTTTACCATATTCTTTCACACACATGTTGATAAAAACAGGACCAAAAGTAACCTGACATAGGTAGGAGAATAGTTCTTTTGCTAGGTTTATGAACTATAACTCATTGGTGCATCAATACATGCAAAACATTTCTCTGAGCATTCTAAATGCCACACTGTTAAGGACCTTCTCACTTTATCTGAATTTCTATAGCCCATGAAAGCTCACGCATGAGGCCAGCGTCTTGGACAAGAATCCAGGGAATTACACATGGAAAAAAATTACTTCGGAGACATATTCTATCAAATGACTTAGAACCAAAATACAAGTGAGATTATATCTAATTAGAGATTATATTTAAGATTATATTTAATATTGATAGTGGAATTTTTATCTGCATGTATTAAAATTCTCTACAGAAAAAAAAAGCTTAGTAAATCATTAGAAATTCAGTCAGCACACTTTGACAACAATACTAGATAAAACAGAAACCCAGATAGAAAACATAGAGGTTAGCCATCCTATCATATCAGATGACTTCTGACCCTAAACCCAAGAAGATCTTTTAGTAGCACAAGCCACCCCTACAGTCGGTCTTCTAAATTTCTTTGAATGACATTTGAACATGGGGAGAAAAAGTATTTCTCTGACTCTTTGGTGCTGAATGTTGACCTTAAAACCTTTTCTGTTTGCTCTTTTTTTTTTTTCTTTTTGTCTCAGTCCTCATGACTACAGATGCTATCATTAGTCATAAGATTGTTCAGTCCCTTTAAAATTCCAGCTATGGTATTTGAATCTCTGCCTTAAATGTAATAAGGAATTCAAAATCCTAATTATTTCCAAGGAATCTAATTCTTTAATGTTTACTTTCAATTTTTCTGCCTTCATATGGAACTGCGGTCTATGATAAATGTTAGCAATGTTGTGTCCTTGAACCCTTCACTGAGCAAAAAGACACTTCCTACTAAAACATATGTACATTTATGTCTGAACCATTCTGGAAATGAAACTCAGTCTTGCCATGAATAAGTTAAGGAAAGCCAGAAAACTTCTGTTTTGGACTACAAATAGAAAATTATATTTATGTAAGGGTTTATTATATAAGTGATACACATTATATATAAAATTCAAGGCACAAAGTAAGCATTCAGTAAGCAACAAATATTCATTATCATCATCAACATGATGTTATACATGTAAAGGCAGGAACTGAGCATTATTTTCCATTGAACTCCATGCTTTTTAAAATTTAAAACAAACTAAAAACCATCTTAAAGTCTTTATTCTAATGATTTAATTCTCATGGTCCTACAAATGAATGAAATATACCTCACAAAACTTAGTGCAATTTAATCTGATAATCCATTATAAAGGTCATCTGTTATAGAAGAATATATAGGTTAAAACGCACAAGGGATCATCACAAATCTTAGTGCTCAAATCTCAGTGCTCAAAGCATCATTAGAAATCAAATGATTGAGCCTTTTTATTTATTAATGTAGACTGAGGCCCAACTAAGTTAAGCAACTTTTACAAGCTCATGCAATTTAGTAATGAGCTAACATCAGAAAGAACCCAGGTTCCAATTAGATGTATAATTTTAAAACCTCACTTATTGCAGTGATGGTTCTGACACATTAACTAATGGCAGTTTTTCACAGAGCTTGACTTGCCTAGGATTACAAACTGTGGCTAAAGCTGGAGCTAAATTCTTTGTTAATGACAGAATCTCATCCAGCTCTAAATATTTTTTATTGTTTTACACTATTATTCAAGGGTACCTTTAACTAATGGACACAAGTTGTTGATAAGTCTCTATGCTTCTTCTCTTCTTACTAGACTTGTGTTTTCACAATCCCACAGATATCTGCCATGTCTGCTTTCTTAATCTTTCCCAAGTGCCTCTATCATCCTAGTTATACTGAGGACCCCTTGAAGCAAGTGCCAGTGCTTATATTTTCTAAGTGCTGTGAAGGAGAACACTATAATGAATGTACTCAGGGCAAGTATTCCATTATTACTCAGGTGATTGGACAGAGGGCAGAGAAGAGAACAAACTTTTTTTCTTATTGTTTCTCTGACTATTCTTGGTTAAGAACTGGGATTCCACACATACTAATACAAAAACTGTAAACTAGCAATTTGATTAAAGTTACTGGATGAATTAGAACTAATCAGAGTGAGCAGAGCAAGAAAGACAAAAGATAGGCTTAATCTAATCACTTCCTACAATCCTTTCTCTCAAATGTAGAGAAAAATCTACCTTTGACAGAGTGACAGACATTTGTTTCAAAATCAGGTTTTACTTTTGCAGCTTTTGTTTCTGGCAATAAATCTTACTGTCAGAAATGAAAATTTTCTCCTTTTTTTTTAGGTTTTTTGAGACAGGGTCTTGCTTTGTAGTTCAGGCTGGCCCTGAGCTCTGCCTCAAACTCACATCACAGCAGTCCTCCTGCCTCTGCCTCCAAGCGCTGGGATTACAGGTGTGAGCCACCACGCCCGGCACTGTGGTATGTGGTACTGGTTGCTGCTGGGCGTGAGTCTCCACGCCCAGTATGGTATGTGGTTACCAAGAATCGAACTGGGTCCTTGCACTTGCAAGACAGGCGCTGGAACCACTGAGCTAAATCGCCAGCCCAGAAATGAAAATGTTCATCTTAGAGTAAGAAAAAATTGTTAAATCCACATAGTGAGAGATATTTAACTAGGAGTTTTATGAGACATAAATTTTAAATTTTAAAAATTAATATTAGTTAATTGTATACTTATTTAGAAGAGAATGCAGTGTCATTATATAAGGAAGTCGCACCGACAATCTTACAAAAAGATATTTCACTTCAGATTCTCTTTATTTAAAATGTTTATTGAGTGCCTCATGATGATGATGATGAGGATGAAGATGACTGAACATTGAACATTAAATAAAAATAGGGAAAAGGCTAAGAACTCAGGTTCAGGTGTCAGACTAAGTTTAAATTACTTTTGTTTTGTTTTTGTATTTTTTCTGGAGGTTTTCCTTTTTTAATATATTCTCAAGTAACAAGAACAGTCATGAGGATGTGATAGATACTCAGTTAAATACTCATGCAATATTGTTGAACAATTTTTTTTCTCTTTTTAAAATTTTTATTAATTCACATTTGTAGCACATAATGATTCAATCATTCAATATGGGATGTTAGTATATGTTCATAACACATCTAATTCTTTCTACTTTTCCTCCTCTATCTCTTAATCTCTTTCCCATTTGAAAAAGATCTGTCTTGATTATCTTAAAGCCTAGGCTCATTATTGGCTATCTTTGTGATTGTCTCTAAGACTAAAACAATGCTAAAACTTATTGACTAAATTCTGTGAGTAGGCATTGTTTACTAAAAGAAGATCTAGTTAGATTTGTTGTAACATAGAATTTCTTAAAATTCCTCACTTGTTACTGTCCTAATAACCATATTATGATTGATCCAGTAGATATATCTATGGTATGATGAAAACAAGGAAGGCAAGTTGAATTTTTGTATGTGATTGACACAGCTTCAGTAGGAGTATATTTTATATTACTTTCTAATACTAAATGACAGGGGCAAAATTTTGAGAGAAGGAAGTAATGCCAAGATGTAGATCAAAAACAGATTCAGATGCTAATAGACTTTTAATTAAATATGTTCTTGATATCTGTTTTTAAAGTACACAGTGTTCTACCATGAGTAATTTCCCATGCAGGCCCCCATTGACCCGAATATTTATTTTCAGTATTCAAGGTGATGACATTATGTAAGGATAATAATGAGACATATATTTTCAGCTGGAGAGATTCACAGAAATAACATTCGCCAAAAAGCAACCTTACACATAAACATATCATACAAATTGACACAAGTTAAAAGCTAAATTAATGAGATACTGTAAATAAAAGCAATCTTATTATCAGTTTGAACCATGTTTAAAGTGGTTTGTAAAAGCAAAATGCACTACTTAGTGGTCAGTGCAGAGAAAATAAAAAATTGCCCTTGTGTTCAAATGCTACGACATACCTCTGGTCTACAAACCAAAAAAAACAAATTTATTTTTTTAAATCAAAATGGGAAAAAAAAGATATATGTAAAGATCTTCAAAGGATGGTGAAGAGGTTTTTAAAAATTAAAACAATGGAAGGAAAGACCTACAGAAAGACCTACAAAATGGTGCTCTTGCCAGGCATGCTGGGTAATATACACAACGTCTGCAGGGAGTCTGAGGCAGGAGGGTTTGTTGCAAGTTTGAGGTCAGTCTATGCTACATAGTGAGCTGAAGGCCACCTTGAACTATGTACTGAGACCCTGTCTCAAAATTAAAAAAAAAAAAAAAGGGAACAGGAGAAAGAGGAGGAGGAAGTGAGGCTCTTCTCCTTTCCCCTTCATTGTTGGTGATTTCAGTATGATAAGAATGAAGAGAAAAGAAGAGACTTGGCAGGACTGGTAGGCCTAAAAAAGAAAGGGATTAAAAGATAAAAGGAGGAGCAGAGAGCATTCTCTAAAGGATCAAGAATGTGGCGAGTCACACCAAAGATAGTAAAGCACAGGCATGCCATCTCCCTTGCTCACTAGTCACTTCAGCACCAAGTGGGGTGATGGCCAGGTCCCTTGCTTAGGAGTCAGAAAGTGCAAATGTTACTCAAGGACATGTAATGTGAGGTATGTGGCATAAGACAGAACAAAAATATTAAAAGAAGCATTTGAAATGTCAGCTGACTACTTAGCAGACCAGTGAGTCACAGCTAGTTCTGGACACAGCTTTGTATCTGGTGGCACAAAAGCCACCAGGGAAGGCTGGATGAACAGCACTGAAGGGTGGGGAAGACAAGATGCAACGGAAAGCAAATGATGTAAACAGAGCAGATTTGCTGTTAGGTCAAAAAACAAACTGCTGACAGTCTTGTGAAAGAAAAAGAGGGGCTCACATTCACAGTTGTTTGTTCCACTCTGATATTTGGAGTATGATTAAATTGAGAGTATCTTATTTAATTAGTTAGGAGATTTGGGGGGTTCACTGTTGTCACAATCATTGGTTTTTCCCAGTGTTAAGGGCTGAACCCTGGGCCTTCACATGGAGCAATATCTCCAGCCCTACTTAAAAAAAAAAAAAAAATTCAAAGCATGGTCTCACGAAAACCATGATAGAAAGTACTGTTCATTCCATTTTGATATGGGAATATGATTAAACCAGATTCCCCCTCTTCAATTAGGTTATAGGTTGTTTTATTGTTGTTTATTGTTACTGCTGCTTTTTTCCTGTGGTAATAAGGCTTGAACCTCAGGCCTTCATACTGAGCTATGCCCTACCCTATTCCTTTTTAAATTTTGAGGTGGGGTTTCAGTAGTCTTTAAGTTGCCCAGGCTGGGCTCGAACTGCAATCCTTCCACCTCAGCCTCCAGAGTGTCATGATGGCAGGCATCCTCCATTATGCCTGGAAGCTTTAGGTTTGATGAAGTACAGCTTTCAAGTCAAGCAAGTGATTTTTAAGAAAGGTACATTGCCAAGAAGAGGAATAGAGGAAGGTCAGACTGATGTGGAAAGAGCCAAGAAAAAATATCCTCCTATATCTTAAAACCCCTGAAAATATTATAGCACTGTTTTTTTATGAAGGAAGTGATATGGTTAACTCTGATAGCTTTTTTTGAAGCTTAATTTGAAGTGCAGCAAAAAGCTTGAAAGGAAATGAAGAGAAAATTGATCCTTAATAGATAATCATAATAAAAAAGATCCACCCCCCCCAAAAAAAATATTGCTGTCCTGGACTTCTTTCAAAGCCAAACTTTAAAGGATTCTTTTGATGATATAATTTTTTAATTCCATAGTGCTTGTTTCTGAAATAAAGGAATTATCTTTTAAAGGGAACTTCATGTCATTAGATTCTCAAAAGGCTTGTTTTATTAGTATGTGCTTTAAATATTCAAGACATGAAAAACAGGAAAAACATTCATTCATTTGGACAGAGGGGATTGAGAATTATAGCCTCCTTCCAGAGTCTAAAAACTATTTAAAGCATTGTGGGAGCCAAGGCAGGAAGATCATAAGTTCAAGCCCAGCCTGGGCAACTTAGTGACTTAACAAGATCTTATCTCAAAATAAAATAAATAAAAAGATGTAGTTCAATGTGAAGGTCCTTGGTTCAAGTCCAAGTACAAAAGCAAATCAACTGATATATGATAAAGGTAGCCTTACAAAAAATATTTAGGCAATAATAAACAAAAAAATGATTTAGCATATGCAAAACTCATTGAGCCATAAACTTTTGATCTTTGACATTACCATACAAGCAGAAATATGTACATGAGAGGAGTTGTATCAAAATATTTTATTTATGCCTTGATAGCAAAATTTAAAATGTAATTTAGAAGTTCTTGCTTGAGAAATTAGTGATAGGATAACACAGATTGACCAGTGTAGATAAAATAAGGATTTTTAAGGGAAAAATAACATGTTTTTGACCAAAAGAACACTTAGAATAAGTTCATAAAGTGTTGCATAGAGGGATAAGGACCTCAGAATTTTTTTTTCCATTTCATTTTATAGGTGCATAATATCTAGAAGTCAATTAATTGGTGAAGGTGTTAAAAACTAGAAAGTGGCCATCCATACCTTGAGTCTATCATCTACCCAGTCTAAGGACATATACAGTATAAATTCCAGTATTCTTTAAAATCCTTATGACTGTGGGCTGGGGATGTAGCTTAGTGGTGCAGCACACCTGTGTAGCAAGCACAAGTCCTGAGTTTGATCCTCTGTACTGCACAAACAACAAAAATCCTTATGACCTAATCATTATAGTCTGGCTGGAATTCAAGAGTGAGACATACTGACATATCAATATTTATAGAATAAATCTTGTGAAACCAATTATGAAAAGATGATTTTATAGTATCTCTACCAAATTGTCTCATCCTAAAGGAAAAAAAAGAGGTCAAGGTAAAAAAGAAAACAAATTTAAAAAGGTTCTAAATAGATTGACATATGAAATACAAGTCATGTGTGTCCAGGAAAGAGGCCTGAGGTGTGTGTTTCACAGCTGTATTTAGAGAAATGGCTATTGTGGGTAGTATTCGCCTCTCTAATGAGCAAAGAAGAGGAAATGAATTCAAATTACAACCAAAGGAATTTAAGTTAGATGGAAAGATCTTATTGGCGGTGAGGTTTTTATAAACCCTGGAAAAGATTCCTCGGGAGGTTTTCAAATTCTGTTTGGATATATTTAAAAGAAGAAAGATACCTATCAGTCCAGGGTAGCTAAAGTTGAGACCTGCCTGGAATTTGCTTTCAGCTGAATTTTATGAGTCCAGATTAATTCCTGACAGTGTTCAGTGTGTTAAAAACAGTAAAAGCTAGACAATAGTAGGCTAAGATGCTGCTTCTCTCTCTCTCTCCCACACACAAACACACACACACAACACCTCACCCAAAGTAATCATTTCCTTGGAAAATCAACTGGCATTTGCCAGTTGGTTTTAAGTGGAATGTACAATTATAATACACTCTGGTTTTTATTTTCTTTTTAGCCTGGTTTCCAGTGGAAAGAAGGCTTATGAAATCTCTCTGGCAGGATATGCCCTGCTTAATACATTTTTATTTTCTTTCCCTAGGCTGGTTACAACCAAGTCTCTTAGAAAAAATCATAGGCCTAAGTAGCAATGAATGTACCTTCAGAGTAATTCTCTCTGGAGGGAATACCTTCTCCTTTCACTCTGAAAAGAGACTTCCTTCCCTCCCCACTGAAAAGAGCATTATGGTTTAGCATTACCACCAACCTCTTCTTCTTTACCTTCACACAGACTTCAACAAGCTCTCTGAATTCTGCAGAATTTCCCCTCATTTTCAACATAAAACAGCACATACCCTAAGAGTTTGTACTAAAATCCTCCAGTTTGCTGTACTTCTGTTTACTCAGCTGTGCATCTGTTTGCTCCATTGTTTTCACTGTATTCATTCTCTGCTTTTTATTGCCAGCTCCTGGAAGCAAGGTATGGAATCTGTTTGTCCTATTTTGAACAACACTCTTATGTCCACATAACACTGTATGGTTGTACTTGACAATAATGGCTCCTGATATGACTGAATGCTCCTCCCTGCCAAAAGACTAGCATAGACAAACCAAAGCTGAAGATAATTGACTTGGTATGCAGAGTCTGTATTATTCCCTCTTCCTCTTAAATATTACATAGAACACTAAAGCTATAATCTCTATCAGGGATTTTCAGAGTACTGAGCGACATGGACAAGGATTCAGTCAGCAATGAAAAGACTCATAAACTAGAACCTGAAATGCATGGAAAACAAGGATATAATTATTTGAAGTTCACACTCCACCCTGGCTCTTCTTTCTCCTGTGTTTAAACCCAGGCTTGTTGGAATTCTTAGGTTCTCAACTCAGAACATCAACAGTCAACACTAATTGCCTCGGGAGATCGTTGTAACTGAGGCACTCCACAGAAGACCATCAAAGTCATAATATCTTGATTTTATTATTTCTTTTTTTAAATTATCTTTATTGGTACATTATGAATACACATGATATTCGCATTCAACATTAAGAGTTTGTACCAGAATAAGACATGACTTGATTTTCATTTTTTCCCTTTTCCCCCCACCCCCCTGCATCCCCCTGCCCCCCATACACACAATCTTTGTTTTCTTTTTTTTCTTTATTATTACATTTGTTTCCCCCTCGTTATTTATCCTTACACTCTTTCCTTTTAAATATTTTCTACTTCACAATATCAATTATACATACTACAACACATTTACAATTTCATATTCTAATATCAGAGAAAAGATATGATATTTACACATCTGTGACCTGTTTATTTTGCTTATGATGATGTCCTCAAGGTACATCTATTTGAGTATGAATGACTCAGTCTTATCATTTTTAGTGACAGAGTAATACTCCATACTATAAAAGAACCACATCTTCTTTATCCAGTCTCCAGTTGATGGGCATTTGTGTTGTTTCCAAGACTTAGCAATCACAAACTGAGCTGCTATAAACATGGGTGCACATATGTTGCTATGAAATGACTCTTTTAATTCCTTTGTGTATATGCCTAGCACAGCGATGGCCGGGTTAAATGGGACCTCCAATCCTAGTTTTTTGAGGAATCCCCACACTGATCTCCACAGGGGTTATACAAGTCTACATTCCCACCAGCAGTGGAGAAGGGTTCCCTTTTCTCCACAGTCTCGCCAACATTTGTTGCTGGCTGATTCCATTCTTTGTGGAGTTAGATGAAATCTCAGTGTTGTTATCATCTACATCTCTCGAATGACCTGTGATGTTGAGCATTTCTTCATATACTTCTTACCTACTTTTACTTGTTGCTCTGAAAATATCTATTCATTTCAGATGCCCATTTTTTAATTGGGTCTTTAAATTTGGGTGGGCTGATTTTTTTGAGCTCTTTATATATTCTAGATAAGAGCCCTTTGTCTGAGGAACAGGTGGTAAAGATTTTTTCCCACATTGTTGGCTGCCTTTTCACTCTGTTGGTAGTTTCCTTTGCTGTGCAGAAGCTTTTTAAAAGAATGAGGTCCCATTTGTTGATTTCTTCAGCCAATTCCTGTGCTATAGAAGTTTTGTTCATGAAGTCTTTCCCTAAGCCAATGTCTTCAAGAGTTTGACCTAACCTATTTTGCTGCAGGTTCAGAGTGTCTGTTTTAATATTTAGGTCTCTTATCCACTTTGATTTTAGCTTGGTACATGGTGAAAGAGCTAGGAATCAATCTAATAAAGGAGGTGAAAGACCTCTACTCTGAAAACTACAGCACTCTGAAAAAGGAGATAGAAGATGATATCAAAAAATAGAAAGACATACATTGCTCTGGGGTAGGAAGAACTAATATCATCAAAATGGCTATACTCCCGAAACTACTATACAGATTCAATGCAATCCTGATTGAAATCCCAACAGCACATTTCACAGACATAGAGAAAAAAATCCAAACTTTCATCTGGAACCACAAAAGACCTAGAATAGCAAAAGCAATTCTAAGCAACAGGGACATGGTGGGGGGTATTACAACCCTGAACCTGAGACTATACTATAAAGCCACCGTGATAAAAACTGCATGGTACTGGCAAAGTAACAGACCTGAGGATCAATGGAATAGATAAGAAGATCCAGAAACTACTCCAGATACACTGAGCCACCTCATAATTGACAAAGGAGTCAAAAATTCTCAGTGGAGGAAAGATAGCCTCTTCAACAAATGGTGCTGGAAAAACTGGGCTTTAACCTGCCAAAGACTAAAACTAGACCTACCTCTCTCACCATGTACCAAGATTTTATTATTTCTTAATGTTTATATCCCATGGAGAACAAAAGACATTTTTACCAAAATTAGAGTTTCTTCCTTGCTAGCAGTCGTTGCACCAATACCCACCATCCTTCCTTTGGTCACTCTTTCTCATTGACCCAAGATAGCAATATATAAACCCCCATTTCCTATTGAGTTAAAGTTTTCCAAGGCCTGTTAATCCCTTGGGGTCCTCAAAGTCAGGTTTTCAAAATGTTAAATGATTGATGAAAATATTTCCCTTTGGTGAAACATAAGAAATGACATTTCATTTAATTCAACAAATAAATTTAAGTAAACAATAAGCACCAATTATGAGCTATTCAGGGTATGCTGGAGAAATTGACAGAAATAAAACATAGATTCTGTACTTAAAAACTCCTCACAAAAAATAAAGTCAGTGGTGTCCTAATGTACAGTCTCATTTTCATCTTCTTCCTACCAAGGTTCTGGGGTGCTTCAGAGCCTAAACACACAACACACTTTTCTCTCCTCATTTCATAACATGCTTAAGTTATTCTACAAGACAAGTGACTACCATAACACTTACATTTTTCATATTTATTTTGAAGGAACTATAAATAAAAATAAATCAGCTTAAAATAGGATGTAAAACTGAGTCAAATTTTATTATCAAAGAATTTTTATTACTGTTCAGTATACAGTTATACAGATTAATGTTTTCTTTGGGAAGACTCATATGTGCACATACGTACTTTTACCCACCTATCCCTCATTTTCCTTTCCTTCCTCCTTTCCCTTATTTTCTTCCTCTCTAGTAGTCCATTCAACTTTCATGTCTTTTCCTATTATTTATTTATTTATTTATTTTAATTTCATTCATGATAGAAATCACACAATATATATTTGTCTTTCAGGGTCTGGCTTATTTCACATAAAATAATTATATCTAGTTCTGTTCATTTTCCCACAAGTAACCTGATTTCATTCTTATTAATGGCAAAATAATACTCTATTGTATATAAGTACCACATTTTTTACCATTTGTCTGTCGATGGACACCTAGGCTGATTACATAGCTTAGCTATCATGAACTGGGTTGCAATAAATATGGATATATATGGAGAAAGAGAGACAGACAGACAGAGATGGAGAAAGAGACAGACACAAACACAGAGGTACTTTCCAAAAACAAATTGCTTCATGTGTTAACTTAGGTGAGGTATAACACTTATTTAATCAATTATTAAGTCAATTAATTTCATGGATGAATACATGAATATAAAAGATAAAATGATTGAATGTGAGGATATCATAATATAGTTAAACCCAACCAAAAAAAAAAAAATCTGCCTTGTACTTTTGATTCATTATAAGATTTGCTTTATAAGAGCTCAAAAAAATCAGCCCACCCAAATTTAATGACCCAATTCAAAAATGGGCATCTGAAATGAACAGATATTTTTCAGAGGAAGAAGTAAGAGCAGCTAAGAAGCATATGAAGAAATGCTCAACATCATTAGTCATTCGAGAGATGCAGATGAAAACAACATTGAGATTTCATCTCACTCCATATAGAACGACTGCCATTTCAGAATCAGCCAACGGCAAATGTTGGTGAGGCTGCGGAGAAGAAGGAACCCTTCTCCACTGTTGGTGGGACTGTAGACTCGTACAACCCCTGTGGAGATCAATTTGGAGAATCCTCAAAAAGCTAGGATTGATGGTCCCATTTGACCCGGCCATTGCCCTGCTAGGTATATACACAAAAGAATTAAAAGACTCATATCACAGTGACATATGTGCACCCATGTTTATAGCAGCCCAGTTTGTGATTACTACATCTTGGAAACAACGCAAGTGTCCATCAACTGGAGACTGGATCAAAAAGCTGTGGTTCTTCTACAGAATGGAGTACTACTCTGACATAAAAAAATGATAAGTTTGAATCATTTCTACTTAAATGGACATACCTTGAGGATATCCTCTCAAGTGAAATAAATAGGTCACAGATAGGTACATATTGCATCTTTTCTCTGGTATGAGAAAATGAAGATGTAAATGAGTCCTAACATTGTATGTCATATATTGTGAAATAGAAAATGCTCAATGTAAAATAAGGTGAAAGGGGACAATGTTGAGATTGTAACAAAAAAGTAAGGAAACAAATTTTATGCATATGGGGGGTGGTCGGCTGGGTAGGGCTATGGGAAAAAATGAGAATTAAGTTGTGTCTTATACTGGTACAAATCCCCATTATGGAGTGCAATGTGTATATTTAATGTACCAATAAAGATTAAAAAAAAGATTTGCTTTATAATATCAAATAGCTAGATAAGTGAAAAGAAACTTTGCATCATATTCTTTTAGATTATTTATTATTTCAGAGATATGTCCTCTTTCTCTCATACTCTGTTATTTGGAAACCTTCTGACCATGTCTTACACCATTATTATTTTCTCAGTATTTTATCCTTTCTGAAATTTCATCCAATGGTGTTATTTGAAAAGGGCTAGAATTTTATGTTCCATATTTCCTCACTGAAAATAAGGACCTTCTATATTGTAAAATAGGAAGAAAATGTTCAAAGAGAAAAGGGAAGGGGGTGGTAGGGGAACGTAAAGAAACAAATGATGGTGGAAACAAAGTTTATGTATACAGGGGTAATGGGTTCTAGGGAGGGCATGGGAATGGAAAAAAATGAGAATCAAGATACATCATGTAGGGCCAGAGATTTAGCTCAGTGGTTCCGGCGCCTGTTTTGCAAGCACAAGGACCTGGGCTTGATCCCTGGTAACCACATACCATACTGGGCGTGGAGACTCACACCCAGCAGCAACTAGTACCACATACCACATGCTGGGCGTGGTGGCTCACGCCTGTAATCCCAGCACTCTGGAGGCAGAGGCAGAAGGATTGCTGTGATATGAGTTTGAGGCTGAGCTCAGGGCCAGCCTGAACTGCAAAGTGAGACCTTGTGTCAAAAAAAAAAAAAAAAAAGATACATCATGTACATGTAAATTCTCAATGTTAATGTATATCTAAAATGTACCATAAAACTCAATAAAGGGGAAAGCTCACTTTAGCAACAAAAATAAGAGAAAGAAAAGAAGGACTTTCTGGAAAATTTCTGGAAAATTTGATATATTTCTATCTATTGCAAAAATATCAGATGGATACACCTAGAACAAAAATCTCAAAGGACACTTTCTGTCAGATATCACCACTATCATCAAACAACTTTCATTGTTCTGAAAGCTGTGCTTTATTTTTCCAGCCATGCAAGTTTCTGATCTCCAGCTCACATTATTTCTCAAATTCATCCACATATTGAAGTGAAAATAAATCTCTCACTTCTTCTTTTCTTATTCTACATTAATAGAAGCCAAACATTTCATATACACTTTATATTTAAGTATTCCAGGCTTTTCTTTCACTAGATTATTTAGACTTCACTCTTTTGAACTTTGTTTCCATGAAGTATGATCAAGAGACCATTATAAGGATTTTATAAACAATGGAAAGTTAATGTCCCTCTAACTGTAACACACAATAGAAGAATCAATGATACATGAATGCAGTCCCTTACAGATGTGCCAGTTCACCATTAAGAAATTTTTTCCTTTCTCCCAACTTGTTAGGATTTAGTTGTTAATTTAGAATTGACTCTGTTCCAGTATAAATGGATTTTACCATCAGAGCTTTATCTGAGACTACAACTTCAAGTTTGGGGGGGGGGAGAAAACTGAGTGACTACTCAGGATACACAACGTTGAAACACAAATTGAAATTTATACCTGAATGTCTCAGAAAACATTATATGCTCGCTATAGTGTTAAGGCATATGCATTAACAGAAATTCAGGAAAACAGGTTCAGTGTTTTCACATGGGTTTTTATAGAAATAGACCTCACTGCTGTTGAATTTTATAGTCATATCTGCTCATTGAAGCCTAATCCAAAAGGCGGCTGCATCCCAGAGTGAATGACAGCAAGAACAGCTTTAACTCCCACTCACCCAAAGAAATAATTAGGACCTATTATTCTGCATGCTTGTATTAAGCAGTCACAAAAAATTAAACCTTGTTTTCAACACTATCAGCATTTAAAAGTCACATTAGTAAGATTTGTGCCCTACCCATTAAATAAATCAAATGCTTAGCAGCAATAAAAAAATGTTGGTGGAAAGTGAACATTCTTCATTTCAAAGCAAGGAGTCTGTTGAGTGGATGATATAGTTTTAAAAGTATCTGAGTTGACAGAGGAGTTCTCATCATACTCCTGAAAAAATTTTATGCTGCTATGATTTTGTGGGTTTTTTCTTGTCTCAAAATTGAACCAATGTAATTAACTCTAATCAAAACCATCAAAGCTTTTTAAAATACCGATATAGTTTACTATTTCTGTCTTTTGAAAAATAATCTCCTTTGCTCTGCTAAGCTTGGTGTTTCAGATGGACAAATGTGTTTATTTATAAGTAGTCCAGCAAGTATTTATAGAACACTTCCCATGTGCCAGGCCTAGTTCTGAAGCAAGAGATGGTATAGTCCACAAAACAAACCAGTTCCCTGCTCTCAAGAAGGAGTTGGATAAGGAAAGCGTTAGTGTTAGGGAAGATTATATGCGAAGAAAATATATAATAAAGGAAGAGATAAATGGTAATATAGAATTAAAGGGAATTTGATTATAGATGTATATAAAAATGAGTACTTCAGTGTAGATTGGAAAATAAACAAAAACATTTCTGAGGAACTGATAATCAAGTTGAGATTTAAATGGCAAAGGGCCTAGTCATACAGTTGTCTAGAGGGAAAACTTTGCAGAAAATAAAACAAAGAGCAAAGGACGAAAAGTAAGGATCAGCATTATGTTTTGTATAAGAAAGTACGGAAGTATAGTAAGAGGACAGAGAAAGAGGAGAGGGGTGCAAGATAGGCAGAGTGGGAAGC
>PVIR01019646.1:0-31681 GCA_004026965.1 Petromus typicus
CAACCTGGACCCGGGCTGCCTTGGACAACCATGTGCCCTCCAGAGGCAGGGCTAGTCTTAGGAGGTACTGTCAAAGAAGAAAAAGCTACGGTCCCCCAGTTCTCCAGGTGGCATTTGGAGGAAGGGGCTGGACAGCAGCCCTTTGCCCCCTGGCACTTGTCTGGCCCCTGGGCCTCAGTAAACATAAGTGAGTGCCACCGGGGAACAGGCTCCAAAGTCCCCGGCATGTTTACAGCAGGACAGGCAGCGGAGCTTGCTCTTAAAATGTGGGAGATGGCTCCCCACCCTGTGCCAGGCAGTCGGGGCAGAGCTTCCTATCCTTCCGCTGCGGCCACCAACCATCTCCCTGTCCAGTTCTTTTACCCTCAAAAGAGCTGTCCCCACTCCATGCCAGTAAACAACCCGAGAGCAGAGAGGCTGGGACACCCCCACCCGCCGCTCCCTCCCCGGTCCCGCGCACCTGGAGAAGGCCGTGGGGCCGGCGCCCTTGAGTTGCAGCTCCCAGCGCTCGCCGGCAGCCGTGCACACCTCGCCCAGGTACATGGCGGCGCCGTCGCCCAGCTGCCCGGCGAACTGGCCAAACTGGTGGCCGCAGTAGCAGTGCGCGGCGGGTTCGGCGCCCGGCAGCAGCGCGTTGCCGCTGAAGAAGAGCGCAGCCTCGGCCTCGGCGCCAGCGTCGGGCTCTGGCAACCCCAGCAGCGCCAGCGCGGGGCCTGACAGTGCCACGACGCGCGGCTCCCGCAGCGGAGCGGGGCGCGCGCGGCTGAAGCAGGCCCCGGGCACCGACCGCGGCGCGGACAGGGCGTCCTCGGGGCCGGGAGGCGGCGTCTCCACAGGCAGTGCGCGCAAGGCGCGGTTGTCGAAGCGAAGCCCCGCCAGCCAGCGCGGCGCAGCCTCCATGGCGGCGGAGCGGGTGGCAGGCGGTGGCCGGGCGCGGGCGGCCGCAGGCGAGGCACGGAGAGCCGCCCGGAGCAAGGCCATCCGCCCGGCCGGAAGCGCGGCTGCTCGGAGCGGAAGCCCAGCGGCGCCGAGCACCGCCCACTCTCCTGCGCTGGCCGCGCCCCTGGGAGCTTGGTTCTGATTGGCTGCCTCAGCCGCCGGTTCGTAGTGACCAGCTGGCTAAGCGGACTCGCGGGACCAGGAAGCTGTGGCCTGGGTGACATGCGAAGGGAAGTCGGGTATTCCCGAGTCGGGTTGGCAGTTCTGGTCCCCATACCAGCGGAAGAGCCTGAGGCCGAGGACTGCTGGGCTAGGGCTTCTGCGGCAACGTGGCTGGACATTGATTGCGGCCGCACTTGTCGGTGTTCTTAGACCTTTGGCCCGGTGGAAGCAGGCCAGTTAAAATGAGCTCAGGCTGCGTGACCACAGCTTATCCCTCAGGCGTGGGGCACAGGGTGAGAGCCCTCTCAGCACACAGAGCAGCCCCCCTGTGAGGACCTCGGGGCTGTCTGAGGTTCCCGCCTGAACTGCGGTGGGGCCATGGCCTCAGTTTCCAGCAGCCTCCTTCACGACTGCCCCGGGAGGCTGCAGTTCTCCCACTCGCCTCCCACGCCTGGCTCCGCCACCCATCCCTGCTCTGGGGCCAGTCTGGTGTGGCTTCATCGGTGTTTGGGAATCTGGCAGGAGTGGGTTGCCAATGGTTTGTCCACGCCGGGCTGGAGCCTGATGGGGACCTGTTCAACACAGAAGGGCAGTGGTCGCCCCAGCCCCAGAGGCTGTGGCCACATCAGAGTGGCCTAGCCTCCTCATGCCTCCAAAGTGGCCGGGTGGGCAGGAGCTGGTCAACCTTTACTGTCCCAACGCAGGGCACAGCTAACAGCAGGCTCCAATATTCACTGTGAGAGAGATTCTGCCACCCAGGCAACTGATAGCTGAGCGTGGAGAGGAGTCCGCGGGAAGCTCTGCCGAGCCTTTTTTTTCTCTTCTTCACAACTAAGTTCATGTTAAGTTTAGCTTACTTATGTAGGATTATACAGTGTAAGAGTTCTTTTTTGCAGTAATGGGGATCAAATTCATGACTTTGCGCTTGCAAGGCAGGGTGGCAACCCCACCGAACTAAATCCCCGGCCCCTTGCCACAGCCTTCTGAGGTTGGCCTAGCTGCAGCTGCTGGCCACACTGGATGGGCAGGGCATGGTCTCAGTCCAGCCAGCTGACAAGGGACTCAGTAGGTCCTCTCCCTGTGCCCCATGGCTTCCCAGACCAGAGCTGTCAGGGGCATCCCCCTCTGTGAACCAGGGCCAGCCCCTGGAGAGCAGCCACCCTTCTTGGAGTGGAGGCTTGGCGGAAGTACTGGACCATGTGGGGTTGTCGGGGCCCACTTTCCCTCCCTTACCTGTTCCTGTCAGTCCCTCCACTCCCACCCCGCAGAAGCCTCTTGAGAAAGTGAGGGAGTGGCTGGGGTGGTGCTCTGCTGAGGTTCAGTACTGGGCCTCTTTGCTGATTTGGAAGCTGTCGCAGGGCCCACGCCCACAGGTCCGCAGCCAGCCTGGTCTGAGGCGCCTGTGGCGTGGGCACTCACTTCACCTGCCACCTCCAGCCAGGACCTTTTTCTGTTGCATCTAGCCCCAGAGGCTCTTCCTGCCTCTAGGAAGATCTTGCTGGGACCACAGCCCCAGCATCCGGACCAGGCTGTGCCCTGGGCCCACAGCGGTAGACTGTCCTCCTCCGAGGTCTCCAAAGCTGGGTCTGCCCAGCAGGCCTCCCCCTGCCCCAGTCTGGACTGAGTCATAGCCTGTCAGAGAACCCGGCTGGGTGGGCGGTCGGGGCCTTGGCTGACTCAGGTGGGCACCCATTCCCACACCCACATTCCCTTCAGTGCGTATTTATTTGAAAAATGCACACCTTACTGTTTCTGCTTATTGGAGAAATACAAACAAAGAAATTCTGATCTTTAAAAACCATCACGGATGGGGGCCGGGGAGTTAGCTCAGTGGTTCCGGCGCCTGTCTTACAAGCACAAGGACCCTGGTTCGATCCTCGGTAACCACATACAAATGCTAAGCGTGGAGACTCACCCCAGCAGCAACCACAGTGCTGGGCGTGGTGGCTCACGCCTATAATCCCAGCACTCAGGAGGCAGAGGCAGGAGGATTGCTGGGATGTGAGTTTGGGGCTGAGGTCAGGGCCAGTCTGAACTACAAAGCGAGACCCTGTCTCAAAAAACCGGGGGCGGGGGGGAACCCATCATGGAAACCCACATTTTCCCCAGGCCCCAGCTGCTGTCCACTGTAACATATATGCTGCCCTCTGCCCTAACGGGCCCTGGGTCTCAACCCAGGCCGGAGTCCTCCCTGATTACTTAGTATGGGGGACTGACTCAGGATGTAGTCTACAGGAGGCAAGTGCTCACCACTGAGTGACATCTGCTCTTAGAGATGGGTCTTGGCTTGAACTTATGATCCTCCCGCTCAGCACCCCTATCTTGCTGAGTGGGGATTGTGGGTGTGAGCCACCACACCTGGTGCTATTTCCGAACACCACAGGGCCTGACTGGGAAGACTTCATTCCCTAGAAGTGGGTGTGGTCTTGCCTAGTCCCCTGATCTAGGAACCTTGTACCCTTGGGGACCCAGCCCCTGCCTCTCATAACCCTGAACACTGGTACTTGGTTCTTGCCAGACTCTGGGGGTGCTTACCTGGAGGGAGCTGGTGACAGTAGGGTTTGGGCCCACCTACCCGGCCCTGATCACAGTCCTGCCCTGCCCAGGCCAGGAGACAGACAGCTTGACAGATTCTTATCCTCACCCCGGCAGCCGGGAGCCACTGTTGCCACTTCAGGCTGTGACTGCTGCTTTGCCTTCTGAAGCCCAGTCCAAGCAGGACTTTAACTTCTCGGTCTTCCCCGTCCAAGCCCTCGCTCTGGGCCCACTGTGGCCTTGCCTGCTGCACTCAAGCCCGATGACGCCCTGCATCTGGCCCTCCCTGTTTCACACGCCCAGGCATGCCCTCAGGCACCAAGGCATCTTGCTGGGGTGATGGGCTGGAGGACACTCGGCTGGGAGACCATTCAGGCTGGGCGGGGCTGTCGAGGGACCCAGCCTGCACCCACCTGCTCCTCCTCACTGTGCCCAGCCAGACCTGGGGTTCCAGCACCCAACCTGCGCCTGCGGAAAGAAGACCCGGTCAGGGCAAGCTTGAAAGCCCTGAAGCCCCAAGCCCACCTGCTGGCCACTTGGAGGTCACTGCTGCACCAAGCTGGCTCAGGTCATGGAGGACAGAGACCCAGCATTGTATAGGTGGCCATCCTTCCTAGAAGGACAGACACATGGGCAAGAGCCACCCAGCACCTACCAGCAAAAAGGGCTTTCGCTCCTGCCTTCCACAGGTGTGGGTGGGGCTCAGCATCTTCCCTCAGCTGTGCTCAGGGCACCTTGCCAGGCAGGGCCCTAGCCAGGTGTGGGTGGCCATGTCCTCCAGGACCTCCCAGTGCATCTAAGCCCCATTTCCACACAGTGCACAAACAGGCGCTTCCAAAATTAGAATTTATTTGCATTTCTAAATTCACAAGTATGAGACAGGGCTGCCTAGTGGCGTGGCAACCCGGCCCAGTTCTGCAGGGCTTCCCTGATTTGATTGACAGTCAGCACAGGGACAACTAGACGTGGTGGGGCCAGGACACGGTGGCTGGGGCGGAGTGCTGGGCACAGGCCGTCGGGTCCCAAGGGAGGCAGCGTCCTCTGGGGCTGCCTGGACCCACTCAGGACAGAGACAAACACAAGACTTTTCTTGTCCCAATGGACTTAAGGCTTGTATTTCCTGACATTTGCTCCAGTTTGCTTTTTCTCTTTAAAGTTAAAATTACCTGAGTAAAAAATTTTCAAACATTTTTAAAAAGCCCCAAACACAGAATCTCTGCAGGTGGAGGTGCAACAGGTACGCTGCAGCTCGTCTAGGGCAGCCACAGTCCCCAGCCCACGTGAGGGCTGCGTGGGCCCCGAGCACTCCACGGACCCCTGGGGACCAGACGCTCGGGGCACACAAGGCACAGTGAGGTAGGGTGCGGCCAGGGCCCTGGGCCCACCACAGGCTGGGCCAGCACACACCGCAGCCCCTCCTCAGCCCCCACTTGGCAGCCAGGCCCGCTCTGGGCCCAAAGACCCAGGGTATGGAGCAAGTGGGGCTGCTGGGGAGCCTGAGCTCAGACAGTTAAATAATCCCTTTATTGGGGTGGGCTAGGGGTGGGCAGGCGAGGCTTGACCTGGACCCCCATGGGGGGTGGCTCGGATGCTCCCAGGAAGGTCCCCAGTGGTGCCGGCTCCTCAGGAGCCCCCAACTGCAGCAGGGGGACACTGTCCTGCAAGGTTCGGCATCCTATGGTCCCGGCCGGGCTGCAGACGCCCTCTGGAGGCAGGACTGTGCCACAGGCAGCGACAGCACGAGGCTCACGGTCCGGCGCCCCATCCAGTACAGGCTGTAGCCCAGAAGCCCGAAGAAGGTGGCCTTCACGGCCAGGCGGGACACTCGGCCCATGATGGATGGTGGGGGGACACTAGGGAGGGAGAAGCGGGCTGGGCCTGGCTGGGGTGTGACTCTTCCAGCCCCAGCCCCCAGTGTGTGGGTCCCTGGGGCCCAGCCTGCTAGGGGTGTGGGGGGAATCCCATGTGGGCTGAGGGGTGCTCACGTCATGATCTCCTGGATGTTGAGGTCTGTGCTCCAGTTCTTCTCAATGCCGGGCACGTGGCCCATGCCCACAACACCCACGACCACAGAGGGCACACACTTCCTGGGCTCGGCTGTGGGAGGGGAAGGTCAGTGTGTTGCAGAGTCCCAGGATTCCTGAGAACCTCCACCATCCCTGCTACCCTCACCCTCGGAGGCTCGGGGCAGCTCGAGGCGACGGGCGGCTTGCCGCAGCATGTAGGTCAGGTAGATGTCACGCTCCGACACGATGGTGCGGTGCAGGTCGGGGAACTCGCCGATCATCTCAGCCATCATCTGCTCCAGCAGGTCCTTCTGCTTGCAGCGCTCCACGTCATCCTTGCTGTGGGCAGAGCCGTGCTGCCAGACCCACGGGATGGGCTGCTGGCCCAGGGCAGGCAGTGCAGTGCAGGAGTGACAGTGCTGGTGGGGGCTCTGGTGGGCAGATGGGCTGGAGCAAGGGCTGGGGTGTGTGGGCCGGGCACTGCCCTACCTGATGGGGTCCGACAGGAAGCACAGGCCCCAGGCCAGCTTGACTTTCTGCCAGAAGGACAGTGCGGCGATGGCCCTCTTGAAGGTGACAGGGATGGGGCGGTCGCCCAGGTGGAACTTGCAGAAAGGCACCTTGCTGGCCTGGAGCAGAGGCCCTGTCAGGTACAACCCTGCAGCTCCTGCCACACCCTCCCAGGCTCAGGTCCTTGCTACCCTCAGGTCATGCCCGGTGCCCACCTCCTTGAAGGCCTCTCTGAACTCGCCACCAGGGGCCATGCCCAGCTGCTCAGTGATGTGGGCTGACACCTTGAGTAGCAGCATCTGCATGAGCCCAGACATGAGTCCGTTCTGTGGGAGAGAGGCTGTGTCAACCGTGTTTCACGTGTGGGGAAAGGAGGAGAGGAGACTGGGCAGTGCCAGACCCCACAGCCTCAGGCCCCTCCCACACCGCGCCACACCCTGGCCTCCACAGCCGTTCTGGCCACACGTTTCTCTGAGGAATGCTTTCTGTATAGGGCAGTCAGGGTGCACGTGAGCCAGGGCACTGACCCCGGCCAACAGGGAGGGGCTGTGCTGCCAGGTCTCGGTGAGGCGCACAGGCTGAGGGCCAGGCTGGCTCCGGGCCTGTGAGGGAGCACCACCTGTCCTCCCTCCCTGAGACCTGCAGGTCAGCCCTCTCTCCTCCAGTGGGCTGAGGTCTGGTCCTAATCATGTGGAGCCCCTGGCAGGCTTGGCCCCGCCCCACACACCTGCCGCACAGCCTGCTGCAGCTTCTCCAGGCTGACCTCCTTGGCTTCACGCAGCAGTGTCCTCTCGTCCATCTTGAGCATGGACACCCGGTACTGGCAGAGTTCCACGACCACCACGTCAGGCTGCACCTCGCGGATGGTCTGCAAGGCACCGTCATCCCTGAAGGACCCGCTGCCGCCCTGCACTGACACCTGGCTGCTGCTGACCCTCAGTTGTTTAAGCAACTGGAGAGAGTCAGGGGTAGGTTCTGCCCTTAAGAACAAGGTGCTGCAGCTCCACAGGAGCAGGACACAACTGTGGACTGCACGGCAGTGGAGGGTGGCTCGGTGGGCCTCACCTTCACCACGTCCCGCTTGCTGTCGTCACTGAAGTGGGCAGTGCCCACCACATACACCCTGCTCCCATCCTCAGCCACCAGCTGGGTCACTGTGCGTGGCAGATTGGGCTGCTCACGCCGCCGTTTCAGCTTCATCTCCAGGAGTAGGTTGAAGGCTTCCACATCGGCTGCAGGGACAGCAGGGCCAGGTGGGCTAAGGCTCCAGCTCCAGGGATTGTGGTGGGGTCTGACTCCCGCGGCTTGTGCCGACAGGTTGCCCTGTCCACGTGTCTGGTCACAAGGGGCCTCAGGGAGCCCGGGACGGGGACAGCAGGGACCAGGCACTCAACTCCTTCCACAGCTCTGGGGATGCAAGGGGGCCCACAGCCCTCACCCCACTCATGCTCAGGAGCCCTCTTGGTTGCTGGCCAGCGCTGCCTGCAGCACCCCATCTGTACCCAGAGGGGCAAGCCCCACACCTCGGGGTTCTATGGGAGACGTACACAGGTTCTGGGCTTCTCCGGAAAGCGCCCTGGGCACTGTCTCTGAGGCCCCCGATGTTGGGACGGTCTCCATGTCAGCCTGGGGCAGGAGGGAGAGGTCAGGCTGGTGCCCACATGCCCCGGTGAGGCTGCTCGTGAACTCCACCCCCGATCGGGATCCCTGCTTCGCCTTGGGAAGAGCTTCCTGCTGGGGTGCAGAAAACGTGACCTCCACAGCAAGTTCTTGGCAAAGGATGAGCCAGAGGGACCTGAGGAGGCTGCAGGGCAGTGCCCTTGGCGCGAGCTGGTGAAGTCCCCATTGGAGGCCTGGCAGCTAGCACCCTCACCTCCTGAGGTGGCCGCTCCTCCCCTTCCATGGCTGGGTGGCAGCTTCCGAGCAGATGGAAGACACCTAAGAAACAGACACAGTGCTCAGGGGCTGGGAATGGGCATCTTGAATGACCCTCACACTTCCTGTCCTGACTGGTCAGGAGGCTGCCGAGGTCCAGGTCACAGGAGAGGCCTGGTGAGAAAACCCACAGTCTCCATGAGCAACACGATGGGCGGGCAGTGCCCGACCTGCACCCGAGGGGCTGTAAACCCAGTGCCGCCGAGCAGAAGGACCTGTAGCTCTGGGGACACAGGCCAGAAATGCTCAATGTCCACTGAGGGATGAGGGTTATGCTGACTGAAAGGGACGAATGGCCTCAGTCAGACCCCTGACTGAGGCAGCCGAGGCCTTGCGGGGATGCCCCCGTGCTTCTGCACAGCTCTTCCTGCACTCAAACAGGCTACAGGACCCGACCAAGGCTGGTCTCTTAAGCGACACTCCACAGGGAGAAGGACGCTGCTTGTGGGCCAAGGGCACTACACCGCCGAGTCTGGGCCCCCACCCGAGAAATCTGCTATTGGAACCTGGGTGCTGCAGTGTTAGGGAACTAAAATATCCCAACTTGCCTTCGGCCATGTGAGGCAGGGGAGCTGCTCTGAGTGTCTGTGTGTATCCCCTGCACGCAGGGGACCCTCGGGGGAGCCGGGGCCCCAGGGTGCTCGCAAGGAGCCTTGGCTCACTTCCATCTCATCATTACAGCACACATCTCAGAACTCCCCTGATCCAGAGACTATGGAGAGCATGAGTGAGTGCTCTCTCAAGCACCTCTCCCGTCCTTGTCCTGCGGCCCCGCGATACATACACAGACCCAGGGCTCAGCAGCGCCTGTCAGAGTGATGACTACGGCCAGCTCCACAGCCGCACACAAGCAAGGAACTCAGCGGCATCTCTCTGGGCATAAAGAAATGCTTGAAGGTCGGGGATTTAGCTCAGTGGTTCTGACACATGTTTTGCAAATGCAAGGTTCTGGTTCTATCCCCAATAACCACATACAAAAGATGCTGGGGCATCCAGCAATCAGTACCACATTCCACAGTGCCTGGCATGGTAGCTCACACCTGTACTCCCAGCACTTGGGAGGCAGAAGCAGGAGGATTGCTGTGAGTTCAAGGCTCGCCTGGGCAACATAGTGAGCTCGGGACCAGCTTGAACTACAAGGTGAGATCCTGTTGCCAAAAAAAAAAGGCACTTGGTATGGCACCCCGGGCACAAACATGCCCTGAGGCAGACCGGGAAGGGGAAGGCCATCCAGACCCTGCTGGGCCCCTGGAAGAGGAAGTGGTATGGACAGGGTGCAGCAGGGTTAGGGCCAGGGAGCAACTGGGCTGCAGGGCGCACGGCAGTCAGCAAAGACTGAGGGGGGCAGCAATCAGATCCTGAGTGGGCTCTGAGCTGTCCTCGGAGGCCTGCCCCTCAGACACAGGCCTGGCCCAGTCCTTTCTACCTGGGCTTCCGGGTCTGGAGCCGGCCCTCCCCAGGCCTAACAATGGTTAGCACATTTGTGAAGTGGCACTGCTGGCTCCAGGTCTCTGCCAAAGCCCAGAGACATCATCTCCTTTGGGCCTCCTTCCTTTCTACACATGAAACCCGCTGACACAAACAGGGAGGTATGCTGGGAGGAAAGGCAGTGTGCCTGTGGGCCCTCCCCTTCATGAACCCGGAAGGCAGAGCTAGTCGGAGCCAGGGTCCACGCCAAAGGCCCACAGCTGCAGTCCGACAAGGAATGGGAGACAACCTCTCTAGTCCAGGTTCACACGTGGAAGCAAACAACTCTACTGATGAGCAGCACGAGGCTGCCAAAACAGGAGGGAAAAAAAACTTAAAAAAAAACATCTTGCACAGGCAGGCAGGAGGCTGTGGCACTGTCAGCGAATGGGAGGAGACCACGTTGTCTCAGCCTGCCCTGCCCTCCCACAGGCTCCCAGCCACAAGTCTGCGGTCAGCCAGGCCAACCCACCCTTCTGCAGCCTGCCCAGGGTGTGCCAGGACCTGAGCAGGCCTAGCAAGAGCTCCAACTCTGCCGTGGAGAGGCTCAGGCAGCAGAAACAGTCCTGCCACGGGGTTCGGGGGACAGGAGAAGCCTGTTGAGCCGGAAGACCAGACTTGAGCCCTGAGGCGGGCAGGCCACCCTAAAGCAGTGGGGGACCTCACACAACCGCCCAGTGTCTCACAGAGGGGGGAGGCAGAAAAGTCACTAAGGTCCCCAGCACCAGAGCCTGTCGCATCGTGTGATTCCCTCTGGGGCACGTTCGGCAGGAGGCTGGCCCTCCCTTCACTGTGTGGTGTTCTGTCTGCAGGCCTGAACCCAGACTCCACCTCCCCACACCCACTGGGTGTCCAGCCGGGCCCTGTGCTTCCCAGCTGTCCTATCCAGACTGGGGTCAAGCCCCTGGCACAGACCAGCAGACTCCTTGCTACTGCCCTGAAGAGAAACATATGTCTGTCCTTCTTCCTAAATCGCAGCAGCTGGTAGGCTTTGTCCCCAGTCCTGACCCCATCCACCCGGTGAGGTCAGCACACTGCAGCTACGGTCAGGTCAGCCTGCCAACCAGCTCACCCTGCCAAGCAGGACCCGGGCAGGTGCTGCACACCACAGTGGTGGCTGTCTCCCTGAGAGACCTGACAGCAACCCGAAGACATCTCTGCTGTCGTGAACTCAAAATACAGCAGGACAAGGCCCAGGCCTCTAACGTTTCCCAAGAGCTTGTCACTCTGTATGAGTGGTGCAGGGTGGCTCCGTTTGGACGTGGCTGTTCACACGTAAAACCAGGCATCAGCCTCACAGTGCACGGCCACAGCTTCCTCAGCTCACATGCGCCCTGCCCGGTCCCAGCGGCATCCCCTCCGCCGGGTCCTTGACTGGGAACCGCACTGAGTCCCTTCAAATTCGCACTCTGGAGCCCTACGCCCTACTCGGAAGCGCGGTACATTCAGAAATAAAGACCAACCCAGCGATGGGATTCCCGCCCGTGAGCGGAGACGTCAGACAGCTCCGTGGGGAGCAGGAAGAAGGGGCCTTCCGGGAGCCAGGCTGAGACCTCCCCAGCACCAGCCCTCCAGCACGTCGGTCCTGGACCTGCAGCCCTCAGCGCTGTGCAGCTCAGCGTCTGTCCTCGCGCTTCCGTCTGTGACAGCTGACACCACCCAGGGCTCAAACGCCCATCGCCCCTTGCCCTTTCCAAAGTTGTCTCCCAGGCCAGTGCGGCTCCTCAGTGTGGCCCAAAGCGCCCGGCACCCAAAGGCGGGCCTGGAAGCCCTCGTCGCCCGCGAGAGCCCACGGCGGCCAGGAGGAAGCAAAGGGCCCGACCTCCTCAGCGAGTCCGGAGCTCGGGCCCAGGGGGCGCCCTGCCGGGGACGGTGCTCCGAGCTGGAGGACTGGCGCGCCGGGCCACACCGCCGGTCCCAGCCTGCGCCGTGCGCCGGGCGGCAGCCACGCCCCAGCGGCCTGAGCCCCTCGGCCCCGGGACGCGGAAGCCCGCGCCCCCGTGCTCCGCCCCGTCCTGCGGCAGTGACAGCGCGCGCGGCGCCCGGAGGTCGCGCGCCTCGGCCCGCAGCCCCCGCCTCGCCAGCCGGCGCCCGGACGCCCCGCCGCCGCCCTCCAGCCCCGCGTACCAGCAGCGCGGGTGGCTCCTGCCCGGGCCTCAGCCGGCCTCCATGCGCGCGTCCCGGACGGGCCGGGGGCGGGGCTGCCGCGCGGCCTGCCGGGAGACTCCCAGGGGCCCGCGCGCTCCCGCCAGCCCGTTCCGTGCCCCCGGGTCCTAGCGGCGAGCCGGGCAGCGTCCGCTCTGCGTGCCCGCGACAGCTCTGGCCACGAATACAGGAACCACGAAGCCCTCTGCTCGCCGTGCGTGGGCTAGGTCGGCCCCAGGGACAGAGATGGCGACCTGGCCGGGCTCGCGGTTCTCAGGACCCGCCTCGCCGAGCCCCCGCGGAGCCACGTCTCGTCTGGGTGGCCTCCTGGACCTGCTTTGGCGGACAGCCCCCATCCCCTCTGCACCAGCCAGCCGGACGGCTGCCCACCGAGCCTCCTTCCCTCACAGCTTCGGGGCCCCTCTGTGGCCTGCCCTCCGGGTGGACCTACCTCTGGCCCCAGGCCGCGTGCCCCTGCCCTCCCTGCCCACTCCTTGCTCGCAGTGTCCACCCTTCTGGCCACGTTCCCTCCAGGCACGAGTCTGGAGCGGGGTCACCGCGGGCCACCTTCCTAGTTGGGCGAATTCAAGCGCTGGCCTGCTGGGGCGGGAAGAGGTACCCACTAGTCCTGCCTGACTCTGCCTGGGGCCAGAAGGAAAGAAGGGGGACGTTTCGTGGCCGCTAGGACTCACCTGGGGCTGTGTGCAGGGGCCATGTTAGGCTGTGGGGACCAGTAGAGGGGACAGAGTCTTGGGGGTGCTCAGCCAGGCTGGCAGGGGAACTGAGGCAGAGCTTCACTTGGCAAGATCCCCTCCCCAGCCAGGCTGTTCAGCTCCAGTGGCTTTTCACAGCTGTCCGGGGCACACTGGTTTGGGTCAGCTTCTGTTCTGCGACTGCAGGTGGGCAAGAGGTGGCCGATAAGGCTGCACTGGGTACTAGCCAAGCAGAGGAGGGGCTTTTTGAGGTGGGCTTGGGACAGTGAGGAGGAGACACCAGAGGGCCGGGCATCTGGGGCTCGGCCTCAGCCGATCGAGGGGCCACCACCACTTTTTTGGGGAGTGGGGCAGTACTGGGGATGGAATGTACACCTTCCTACTGAACTACATCCCCGGCCCTTTATTATCTTGAGATGGTAACCAGATTGCCCAAATTGTGCTCAAGCCTGTAATCCCCCTGCCTCAACCTCTTAGAATGCTGGGATTACAGGTATGTGCCACCTCTTCCTTTCGACCTCGGGCTGCCTGCTTTTGATCGTGTGTGGGAGTTGGTTTTTTTCTGTTGTTGGTACTGGGGATTGGACTCTGGTCCTTGTGCTTCCCAGGTAGGTGCGGTACCACTTGAACTAAATCCCTGGCCTTTGGCCGCCTGCTTTTAGAAAGTGGGGGTGACTCACAGGACCATAGCGCCAGAGCCCAGGTCCCGAGCCCCTGCAGTGACATGACACTGACTCCAGGCCAGGCTCCTTACAAAGGTCAGCTCTGCAGACCCGGCTGTGTGTTCACTCAGCACGGACTCCCCAGACAGGAAGTGACTGATGTGTCCAGCCAGGCCATGGAGAGCAGGGCTGGCAGAGCCCTTGGTCTTAGGCCCGCCAAGGACTTCAAGGAGGTCCCTGGACCCAGGGCTCTGTGTCCAACTCTGCCCAGGCCCATCTGTCTTCACAGCAGGAAGCAGGGCCCAGAAGGAGAAAGAGCAAGGGACCCTGACCTGAGGCACTGCTGGGCCAGCAGGTTCGTTGGCCACATGGATACCTTCCCAAAACAAGTTCCTGGGGTGCGCAGGCTAAGCTAGTGTTAGGGGACAGGCAGGGCGGATGTGTGAGGCTGGGAGCGTGAGGACGGCCTCACCTGGGTTTCTCATTGTGTGTGTGTGCAGGTCTGTGGCTCTGGGCTGAGGGGCAAGGGCCTGTCATGAGCCTGGAGGGCAGATGGCCAGGTTTCTGGGTTCCTGAGAGCACCTGGGGCCCCTCCCCTGATGTGGATATCAGGCTTGGGGAAGCTTTCTGCCCAGCTAGGCATTAACTTTCTGGCTTGGAGGCCGAGGACCCACCACATCTTTTATTTTCTGCATTTCTGAGGCTTTGACCCTGAGCAGCGGCGCTGACCCTCTCAGGGCTGGCAACGACATCATATGTGATGTCACAGCCAACACCCCCTTGGCTCGTGCAGCCTGTTCACTTGCCACCCTGAAACCAGGCAGGACACCAAGGATGCTTGTGCCCACAACCGCTGAGGTCCTGCAAACCTTCCGAGGCTGTGAGCCCCTGACCTGCCCACCCCTCTTCCTGGGAAGCCAAGCAGAGCCGCCTGCCCGTGTTGCTGCCCCTCCCTCTGCCTGTCCTTTCCTGTGTGCCTCACGTGGCCGGGGGTGCCCCCTTCACAGGATCTGTGAGCAGCCACCTGTCCATCCTAGGGCAAGCGTCTTCTGCTGTGCTGTGCCCACCATACTGGGTGGTAATAAAGCATTTTAGAGCTGATGGTAAAACCTGCATTTTAAAGGGAGCGTGTCTCCTCCCCAGGCTGAGCTGTGGTGGCTGCACCTTGGTCACTGTGGTAGGGGATGGACTGTTCTGATCCCAGGGACACTGGGGAAACCTGTACACCTAGGGCTGTTCCACTGAAGGGGCTACTGGGGAGCTTCCACGAAGCTCAGGCCAGGTAGCAGGGGGGCCGACGCTGACCGCAGCTAGCCTCGCTCCGGGGAGCCTCCACCCGGGCGCTGGGGGTCGCCTGCCCTGGCTGGCAGGACGTGGGGCTTGACAGAGCCAGCCCTGCCCACTGAGCTCTGGGCTTAAGGTTGAAGGCCTTGTTCGTGGAGCTCCCCATGACAAACACCCCCAGATGGGCACTGCCAAGGCACCTTCTTAGAAGCCTTCCTGGACCCTGCCAGCTTTGTACACCTGGCAGGACACCTGACCTGCCTCCCATCCCCATGTGTCTGACCCCAGGGACACCTCCCTGAGCCTGGCGCTCCTCCATCTCTCCCTGTCCTGGGACCAGGCTCCAGCCGCATCCCTTGGAAGCCACATGCCAGCCTGCCATACACTGCGGGGTGGAGGCCTAACACCTCGCATCCTGGTGGGCAGCCGTGGTGAGCGGAGAGTCAGGGGCAGCTCTGAAGTCAGGCGGGAGGCGCAGCAGCGCAGGGAGTGGGCGCGGCAGGACCAGCAGTTATCAGAATAACATTTATTGATATGCTCAGTGCTACCTCGTTAATACTGCATCACGTGCCGCTGCGCGGCTGAGGTAATCGGGGCGGGGCCAGCGGCAGCCTGGGCTCCAGGAACCAGACCGCAGCCTGGCCCAGGAGGGGTGTGGTTATTGCGTTGGACTCCCCTCTCGGGAACACTGGCGCCCACCTGCCCTCACCCACTGGCTCACACGTACATGGTGCCCCTTGCACACGCAGGTCAGACCACACACGTGCACACGCAAGCTCTCTCACCCAAACCTGCTCACAGACGCTGGTACAGTGGCACCAGGACTCTCCCCCACACACTCACATTCACTCCTTGTACGCTCACACCCACTCACACACCATCCCTCGCTTTAAATTCATCCTGTCTCCTGGTGATAAATATGCTTGTCAGTTACAGTAATAATAGCAAAATAAAGTATGTCAGGCTACAGGGAGAAAGTGCATGTTAATCTGGACCCAGGCCTGTCCTGCCCCCACCTGAGGGCATCAGGTCCCTGTCGGGGCGGAACCCTCTGAGTGACCCCTGTGGCATGGCCCTGTGGGGCATGCCACCTTCCCTGGTATCCTTCTCGCTTGCCCTGGGCTGGGGCCCACCGGGGGCACTGAGCTGTCCTGCCAGACTCGACCCACAGCAAAGCTGGCTAAAAAAATAAACTCTTCATCTCATAGCCCAGCACCCAGCACAGTGCCTGCATCAGGGTGGCAGCACCTCACTTGCCCTGCCCCAGACCCCTTCCATTGGTGCCTCGTTGGGCCAGGTGGGAGGGTGCTGAGCCCCGGCATGCGGGCAGAGGCTGGGGTGGCAGTGCCAGGCCGGCAGAGGCCATGTCCACGCGCTCATGCAGGGGGCGCAGGCGGCCCGTCCCTCAAAACTCCACGGTACTCACGACTGTTCTGGGCTCCTCGAAAGTGGCGATGAGGATCTGCTGGGGTGGGGGCATGGCGATGAGGTCACCCATGTCCGGAGGCACCCGAGGGCCCCCCTCGTCCTCCTCCCGGGCCTCATACAGTGTGTTGATGTGGAGCAGGGGGTGAGTGGCATTTCGGCTCAGGATTGCCAGGGGATCGGCCTTGCCCAGGCTGGCTGGCGACAGAGGGGCCACAGCAGGAGGAGCAGGGGGCGAGCAGACGTGAAACGGGCCCCCAGCAGGAAGCCCAGGCCGGGCTGGCTCGGGGTACGGCGTCTCCTTCTCAGGGTGCGGGGCATCTGTGAACAGCGGAACACAGGCGTTGCAGGCTCTGACCCGGGCTGTGCCCCATGCCCCGCTAGGCCTGTTTGTCCTCCCTGCCTCCTGCCAGGCCAATCGGGCAGCTGCAGCACCGTAGGACCACACCTGCCAGGCTGGCCTGGTGTGTTCCTCTGCCTGCCGGGGCAGCTGCCAAAGCGGGGGCTGGGATTGGCCTTCCTCCCCTCATGCTGCCTCTGAGGCCCTCAGCCCCTCAGTCCTGCGCCCAGACCCTGCTCCCGAGTGGTCCCTTCGCTCCTCTTGGACACTGCAGGCTCCCAGCCTGAGGGACTCCGGGGTATGCTCTGGCCTCACCCCCCCCGGCCCCTACCTTTGATGGGTGCTGTGGCCAGGCCCAGCCCGCACTCCTCAGCCTGCGACAGGAAGCCCCCTTCCTGGCTGCGGGAGGCGGGCAGGGCAGCGGGCACTGTCTCAGGCTTGGCTTTCTTGGTGCCCAGGATGTAGGGGTGCACATCCAGAGAGAAGTGGCGTGCATGCTTCTTGTCGGAGGCGGTGGCTGCACCTGCGTCACCCCCGCTGCCCTTGTAGTGGTGTGCGGCTCGGGCGCCTGCGTCCAGCAGCGGGGCGATCAGCGTGTCAGTGGCTGTCTTCCTGCGCACCGGCTTGGGCTTCTCAGCCTTGCTGTTCTCCACACGCATGATGGCCAGCTGCTCCTTGAAGGGCTGTGGCAGCGGGTTGCTGGTGGGGATCCACTTCATCTTCTTGCGTGGCCGCTTGACCACAGGTGGCTCGGCAGAGCCGTCAGGCTCAGCGGGGTTGGCGCTGGGGTCCACAGTCTGGATGCCCGAGTCGCGTACGGTGGGGGTGGCATCATGGTTGGACTGGGCCAGCGCGGCCAGCAACTGTCGCACCACATTGTCGTACATGAGGTCACTCTCGTTGGTGATGAAATCCAGGCGGTTGAGCGACTTGATGTGATCCCGGTTCTCATTGCAGAACATGGCGAGGATGTTAATGTCACAGAACTGGGAGCGGCGCCACTGCCGGCGTGTCTTGATGCCCACCTTGTGCAGCTTGTCAAAGATGAAGTTGCTCTTGCGGAAGATGAAGAGGTGGATGAGGTTGACGAGGATGATGAGGTTCATGAAGCACAGCAGCACGATGTCCACGCCCGCGATGATCCGCTGCAGCTGCACGGACGGCAGCTTGCAGCTCACGCGCACCGCAGGGCCCGCACCTGCCGGGCCGTCAGGGGAGGCGCCCAGGGCGCAAGTGAACTCGTTCTGCTTCTGTGTGGCATAGTAGGTGCACAGGTAGGTTATGGGCACCACGCTGAGCAGCAGGATGAGCACATGCCGCGCCAGGTACAGCTTGGCCAGGAAGTTGCTGCGGCCCCTGCGCTCCAGGTACTTCTCGAACAAGTTCTGCTCGGGGCTCTTCTCCTTTTCAGCGTTTTCGATGATTTCGCGCTTCTCCCGCTCCGTGATGCCAGGCCCCTTGGACTGGATCTGCTTCTCGATCTTGGGCGCGCGTCCCTCGGCTGCCCGGTGGTAGCAGTTGTCAATCTCCTGCAGTAGGAAGTTGAGCTCGGAGGTGAGGCGGGTGGAGGCCAGGAACTCCCAGCCCAGCGCAGGCACGTACATGATGGCGGCGAAGGCCAGCAGTGCGTAGGGCAGGAACTTGTGCTCAAACAGCGATGGCCACAGGCTGGCATCCACGCCGGGCAACGCGTCCCGCAGCTCCGTCCAGCAGTAGCCACGGGCATACAGTGCCTGGTCACGGGTGAAGTTGTGCGGGGTGTAACAGTAAATAGGTTCCTCTGGGGGTGAGAGGAGACATGGGCGAGGGTATGAGGCAGGACTGACCTGGGAGACCAGGGCTTGGGGGGGGCACCGGAGGGGTCCGTCCCTACCCTGCCCGAGGCCTGTCCTGTGCAGCCCCTCCCACAGCTTTCCCTCCCCACATCCCATCATGGTGGTGTCGAAATCACGACGTGTCCCTCGTGAGCAGTCCTGTCCTCAGATACCACAAAGACTCTGCACAAGGGAAACTGAGCCCCAGAGCAGGACAGGCTGCCCACTTCTTCCATTGCTTCAGCTGGACCCAAACCAGGTCTCAGGCCCTGTGAGGTGCTGGCTGTTAGGCACTCATCACTGGGTAGGGCAGGAGGCAAGGAGGCACCTGCTTGAATGATGGCAGTCAATGCCCAGGGAAGCCTGCCTGTGAGCTGGGAGTGGTGGCACATGCCTGTCACCCCAGCACTCCGAGAGGCTGACACAGGAGGAGGACTCCTAGTTCATGCTCAGCCCGGGCAATTGAGCAAGACCCTGCTTCAAAACAAAAACGGGCTGGAGAAGTAGCTCAGCAGTAAAGTGGCCTTGGGATTCTCTAGTACCTCAAAAAAAAAAAAAAAAAAGTCCTGCTCATGACGGGGGAGGGGAGTTTCCTTCCCCAAGACACCCACCCTGCAGGGGCAGCCTGGGAGCTCAGATACTGGTGGGCAGCCGGGAAGGCTCACCTGCTGGACATAGCCTCTGCCCCTACAGTGAACACAGGCGCCTCCTCAACTGCAGAGATGGCACCACTCAGGTATGGGCTGCGTTTGAGCCATGCCAGGCTGGCACAGAAGTAGGGCCTCCTGTCTGCATTGGCTTGCAAACTGGGAGTCTGGCAGGGGCAAGCACTGTTCACTCTGCTGCTGCACAGGGGCCAAGGCTGTGACACTGGCAGGCCACACATCTGGGCAGAGCCTTCACTGCCCCAGTCCTGGAGCCCCAGCTTCTCACTGGGCACGGCATAGGGCTATGGGCTGCATTACCCCACGACGACAGTGCCACTCCGTACCTCTGATGTCTAGACAGCCTCACATGTTGAGGGCACAATGTCTCTGGAGACCTCGGGGGTCACCAGGATGTGACCCAGCCAGCTAGTTTCACTGCCACATATAGGAGTCATGGGGGGCTCCAGAGGAGGTGTGGGCGGGTGAAGGGAGCCTCAGGTGGGGCAGGAGCTGCAGAGAGGCCGGAAGTACCGCAGAGCTAGTCTCTAAGGTCTGAGTCCAGGTGAGCTGGGCCCGGAAGTGGCCAGAGCTCTTGACTGAGAGGTAGAGTTCACCCGCTTCGTTTTGTTCTGATAGCCAAACCTAAGAGCCACAGGTGGGCACACTCTTCTCCCTGGGGTCCGTCCCCACTGCCATTCGGGCTCAAGCTGGCTACCCTGGCAGGTGTGGAGAGGCTTGGAGAGTGAGTCCTGCCCAGGCTCTGTGGCTCCTAGGCTCTGGGGTGGGGTGGCCTGCGACCCAGGCTGAGCCAGAGTCCCCCGCCCCCACCATGTGCTAAGTGTGCTGCCCCCAGGGGGTGATATGAGGCACCTGCCACCAGCTCCCCACCTGCCAGTGGCCAGGTCTCATGTGCCACCGGACCCTCAGTTTCCCTATCTGCTGACAGCACTCTGCAGGCCCACTAGGGGAAATGCCTGGCCCTGAGGGCCCTGTGGGCACATCCAGAAGGGTGGGCCCCCTCCTGCACATGGCTCTCCTGATGGCATGGTAGGGGCGGAGGATCTGGCGACGTGACGTATAGGTGACCAGGCTGCTGGCCAGTGGTTCTGGGTCTGATACTGCTGGGACAGCACAGATGTGGGCACTGGATGCCCGGCCACAGCTGCACTGAGTGCCCCGTCTGGGCCAGTGCAGATGTTTGAGGGAGACAAGTCTGACTGGTCAGACAAGTCTGACTGCAACTGATCTTTCCCTAGGGACAGTGGTGTGCAGACCCTGGCACTGGGCCTCCCAGCCCATCCGTCACAGGGCACAGGGACGACGACAGTGCCACGACCACGGCGGCTGGCTGCTGCAGCTTTGGGGAGGACACAGCCCTCATGGCTGACACCTGCCTATCTGGAACGGTGTCCTGGTCCAGCTCTGGACAGTGTCTTTCCCAGCCTCTCAACCACCCTTGGCACAGCTGCATTTCCTGTGGCCACCTGGCTTCACCCTGCCCAGAGAACAGCTGGTACTCTCTGCAGCCATGCCCCACCTTTGCCACCAGGGGAGGAGACACCCTTACGGTGTCCCTGCCCAGCATGCTTCCTCCAGCTGGCTAGAACTCACCCACCACCCCAGAGCTGGCTCATGGCCACCGCTGCCCTCTCATCCTCCTCACCCTAAAGGAGTCCAGACCCCATAGCCCCCCAGGCCGGGTGGATGCTGTGGTCAGTCAAGTAACCACCCACAGGTGTCCATGTCCTGCTCCTGGAACCTCAGACTACGTCCCTTATGTGATAAAGCTGGGGTAAGGTTAAGGACCTTTTAGGGGATGATCTTGGATTATCGGGGGACAGTGTGATCACAGGGCTTAGTTCCCAGACGCTGCCTTGAATATGGTTGGAGTGGCCTCCAGGGGCTCTGGAAAATGAGCCCTGTTGACTCCCTGACATTAGACCTATCACTTATTTTTCAGATTTATTTATCTATTTATTTTTTGAGACAGGGGCTCACTTTGTAGTTCAGGCTGGCCCTGAGCTCATTATGTTCATTTTTCAGATTTTTGATCGGAAGAACTATAAGACCACAGGCTCTGCGTATGTATGTGTGCACACATGCACATGTGTCCGCGTGCACGTGGGCACGTGCTGTGCTGTGGACTGAGCCCAGGGCCAGGAACACACTAGGCAAGAACGCCAGCTCCACCTGAGCTCCATCCCCGCCACCTGTGTCCTTTTGAGCCACCTAGTTTATGTCCAGTGGTCCTAGACCCTGATGCCAAAGAGCTGCCCGCCTCCTGTGGAGGAGTCCTCCTCCAAGGGTTAGGGGGGCCCCGAGGGGTGAGGCCCTCACTGGAAAAGGCATAGATCCACGCAAAGGCTCACTCAGAGATCCCAGAGCACCAGCCGCTGGGCACAGAGCCCATAGCCATACAGCATGATGGGTACTCTCCATGTTGGGTTGGGGTGCATGCTGGGTTGGGAGCCCACGCCTGTGCCTGAAGGGCTCACCCAGACAACACCCAGAAACACCTAAGCACTGGCCGGGGATTTAGCTCAGTGGTTCCAGCACCTGTCTTGCAAGCGCAAGGACCCGGGTTCGATCCCCGGTAACCACATACAATACTGGGTGTGGAGACTCACGCCAGCGGCAATCAGTACCATATACTACAGTGCCGGGCGTGGTGGCTCACGCCTGTAATCCCAGCACTTGGGAGGCAGAGGCAGGAGGATTGCTGTGAAGTGAGTTTGAAGCTGAGCTCAGGGCCAGCCTGAACTAGAAAACGAGACCCTGTCTCTAAAAAACAAAACAAAAAAACACCTAAGCACTGAGGACCCAGTGTCAGGCCCAGTCGAGCCTTACCCCCAAGGTCCCACGATGCCAAAGAATCAAACAAACCTCGGTCTCCGCACCTGACCCCGAGCCCCATGCTGACCACGGCTAGGGTCAGATGTCGGACTGTTTCATGGCTGTGCGATCCCATCGCTAGCTGGTGTCATGTCAGTAGTGTGGCAGCCTTTCCAGGCACGCCCTTGCACATCTGGCTCTGTGCCCCGAGACTGCAGAACCCGCTGCACAGGGCCCTCCTGGAACAGCATCCAGGCCCTGGGCTTGGGTGATCTCAGGGTCCTCTCCTCAACACAGTCCCAACACGTGTTCCCTCTGTACAACCCAGGACACACGACGTGCAAGCCAAACCACAGGAGGACAGAGGGCCCAGCACCTTGCCCCTTCTCTTTGGACTCCTAAACTGTCCACCTTGGCAAGAATCAGCTGGCCTGGAACAAGGCTGGGCACTCAAAGCCTGCCTGATGCCCCGGCTCGGGCCCTGGCAGGACGTATGTATGGCCCACTCTTTGAGGCAGGCTTTTTGTAGAATGGGCATAGCTCCCCTGGAGTGTTTTGGTAAGTGCAGAGGAGTGGAGGCCACTCCTAGAAGGCCAGAGCTTCTGTGTCCCCACTATCCTAAGGGTCCAAGAGTATTGGCAGGGCCCCTAGAGATCCACCATGTACAGCACTCACATATAAGGCACACGTGATTTCAATATAAAGTATCTCCCAGAGTCCTGTGCCCAGGGCTTGAGTCCCAGTTTCAGAGGTGACCAATCACGAGCACGCTGGCCTCAACAATTCACCCACTGACGAGTTCACAGCTGCCTGGACCCGGGTGAGAGCAGGACACTCGACCTTAAGGGGCCTCTGCCGTCCCAGCCCTTCCAGCCCTCTCTGCTTGCCTTTGCCACATCACAGGCCAAAACCAACAGAACCGGCAGCCACAGGCTGAAACCTCGGAAACCCCTTGGCCAATGCGCACCTTTCTTCTTTTAGGCTGTGTCAGTTACTGTCACAGTTATGAAAACCTGGCTGACATGGCGTCCTTTTCTAACACCTCGATTTTCCTGTGTTTGGGGGCTCCCCAGCTCCAGGAGTCAGCATGAGTCTGGGGGGACCCTGGATGCTTTCAGGTTCTGAGACACAGGAGGGCTCAGAAGAGTTAGTTCCAGGAGGCCTGTGGCTCTGAGCTTTGCCTTGACCATGCGGGTGGAGCCCAGACCCTGCCCACACCCACAGTGGGCTGCACGTGGGTGGGTGGAGGGGCCCGGGTGCAAGCCTTTGCGTGGATCTATGTCTTTCCCAGGCCCACGGTGTCAGAACGTAGGGTGTACATGGGGTCACTGGAGTGATGGGAGTCCACATCTGGACCTGTCCTGTGTCTATTGTAGTTGGTGCTGGGTCCCCAGAAAGATACGTGGAAGACCTGGCCCTGTGCCTATGAACTAGCTATTTTTTTTTTTTTTTTTCCTAAACAGGGTCTTGTTGTGTAGTTTAAGCTGGCTTTGAACTCACTCTGTACCCCAGGCTGGCCTCAGATTTGCAACAATAATCCTGTCTCAGCCTCCTGAATGCTGGGATTACAGGTTGTGTGCTTGATTTACGAGCTGGATTTTTGGAAATGTAGCTGCAAAAGTTACGGATCTGGGATGAGACCTGTGTCCCCAAACAGCAGCAGCTCAGGATCATGCAAGACACACGGAGGGCGCCGGGCTGAGGCAGACGCTGCACATCGGTGTGCACTCCACTCGCAGGGACTGCTGGCAGCCACGGAAGCACAGCAGGTAGAGTTCTCCCCGTGGTGCTCCAGAGGGACCCAGCCCTGCCTGCCCCTGGGTGCCTAGCTTCAGGCTTCATAACTATGAGAGGTGAGTCTGGGTTGTGTCAAGCCACCCAGATGGCAGCAGTTCCGGGGACATCTAAGGGTGACTCGAGGCGTGCGATGTGTCTGTGCACACATCTGAGCACACTGAGCTCTCACGGCCTAACTGCATCTCTGGACATGACGCCTGTGCACACCTAGGCGTGACCTAGGGCCCACCATCCAGGTGTGTGCACACCATAGGGTCCAAGTGTGCTGGGCCTTCGGTCCCACCCAAAGCAGTGTCTAACCGAGTCAGGGTCTGGACACCAGTGTCCAAGCCAAGAGACCAGCAGGGCTCATGCCCTTGGGGTGGGAGCAGGGAGCCGGGAACACCCTCGGATCTGGCATCTCCAGGTCCCAGTCTCCTAGAAGGCGAGGCATCTGTACAGGTTTGCGAAGAGCCAGTCACCGAGGCAGGTGCGCTCTGCTCGTGGCTACAGAGGACAGAGGAGCGAGCACGTGCACTTCTTGGGGTGTACGGGAACCTCACACACCTTTCTCACCACAACCGGCACCTCTGGTCCATAGGTACCCAGGCCCCAGTCCTCCTCGCCCCCGGTCCCCCAGTCCTGTGGGGGCTGTATTTCCTGTTCCAGCTTCTGGGGTCCCCCTTCCCAGCCCATGCCTGGACGTCAGGAGTGCCCCCTCAGCAGACTGGCTCACTGCGCTTTGTCCTGGTCTCTCCTGGCCAGCACCCCCTCCCACCTGAGGGGGACCGAGACTCCCCTGTACGGCCAGGCCCCGCTGTGGACCTAACACCTGAGTATCTGCTGTCACTGCCTCGGTCCGGGGCCTCTTCCCCTGCACAGCGGCCTGCTTGGGCCACCGCTGTCCGCTGCTGACTCCTGCCAGCCTGTCCCAGCCTCTGCTGTGGCCCTGGCCTCCACCCACAGGACGTGCTCTCCACAGCCCGGACCTGTCCACAGACCCTGCCAGCAGCTTGGGCCTTACACTGTCGCGTGGCAGGGGCTCGACCTCTGTAACATCTTTTCTTGTCCTCACCTGGCCACTCCTCCAGCCCCTCAGACCCTGCTGTGACATAACACAGCCTAGACTCAGGCCATTTACATCTGATACCAGCAGGAGCCGACAGGTCCAGTCCCTCGGCTGACAAACGGGAAGTAAAATAACAATGAAACGGAGAGATCTTGGGCGGCCCCGGGGACGAGGCTGAACCAGGATGGGGAGGCGGGGTCGCTGAACCCCGCCAGGCCGGGTGGGCGCGGCGCGCGGCAGGCGCGGCTCGAGAGCGCGGGGAGCATTGGTTGCAGGACACCTGCGGGCGCGCCAGCCGCCCACGCCTCCGTCCTCACCTGCGAAGTTCTTGGTGAAGACCAGGGTGACCAGCAGGATGGGTACAAGCACGGTGCCGATGGTGACCACGCGGTCGAACGGCAGCTCCAGCTTGAGCTGCAGCAGCAGCGCGGCGAGCGCGCCCGCCTTGTCGTCCTGCGCGCCCGGCAGGATCAGCTCCCGCAGCTTCTCGCCCGCCAGGAGCGCGGTCGCCATGTCCGCCGACTGCTCCAGGAGGTGGTGCATGGGGGGCGGGGGCGCGGCCCGGGCGGGGGGCGCGCGCGGGGGCGCGGGGCGTGGGCGGGCGGGCGCGGCGCCGTGCGGGGCTGGGGTCCGCCGCCCCGCGGGAGGGGTCGGGCCGCCGCGCTGCAGCCGGCCCGCGCCCTGTGTCCCTCCCGGGGGCGGCGGCGGCTCCTGCCTGGGCCGCGCGGCCCGCTCCCGCCCGGGAGGGGCTGTTTACCTGCGGCAACCGCGCGGCGTGGCTCCGCCCCTCCCCACCCCCCGCCACGCAGATGCGGCGCGGGCGATGACTTTGCGGAAAAAATGTTTAAAATGAATGAGAAGAGTTATTAGCGACGGGCACCAGCGCCTGAGGACGGGGCCGAGCCGGGGCCACCGCGCCCTGGGCGCGGGCGGGGGCGCGCAGGCGGCTGCGGGGAGCGCGCTGGGCCCCGGTCGCGCCCGCCGCGGGTCCGCGTCCCGCCGTCCGCGGCGCAGCCCCAGCTCCAGGCCGGGCCCACGGTGGGCTCCCCGCGGCTGTTGCGCACATAGGCACAGAGGCCAGAGGCCCCCTTCTCCGGCCGGCTCTCGGGCACGGAGACGTTTCGGGACGGCCACTCTGGCCCTCCCGGGAGTCCCTCCACTGCGGCCATCGGCGCGACTCGCGGCCGCCCCGGCGCGACGTCACCCGCGCGGTCCTCTCGCTCCCAGCCCGCACCTCCTTTCCGTCTCTCTTGCCAAGCTCTTCGGGTCTGCGCCAGGCTCAAAGGCTCCCTGCCCCCGTGGCCCTCCTCCTGCCCAGATGCGCGGATGCTCTGCCCTGGCCCCGGCCGCCCGTAGGACCCTCGGCTCTATCGCTTTGTTTTCTGAGGTCTTTGAAGTGGCGCGCTTGGGGTTTTAATTTCCGGCAGCAATTGACCCAATAGGTATGTGAAGCCCCACCAGCGGCAGCGTGCCAGCTTGCGTCCAGTCTCGCTTCTCCCGATGTTCACCCTCCTGCTTGCTCACACGGTGAGCTGCCATTCCCCGCTGCAAGTCCCATGGCCGCCTGGGCAGCCAGTCACCCCGCACCCCAGCACGGCCACCCTGAGGCTCTCGTAAGGCCCCACCACGAGCTTACAAGTCTCCCTGACGCTTCCCAGGACCAGTGGCTGAGGAAGGCGTCACACTCATCTTTTTAAAAAGATTTGTTTGGGGACTTGCTTTCGGATATCACAGCCATTTCAGTAATCACAGAGGGTGTGACAATGTGTCTGAGGTGGGTTAACTTGGAGACTTCTAAAGATGGTCATCAGAAGGTTGCAGCCCCCCACTTCGCGTGGAGTATGTCAGCCATTTGGCAAATTGTTAACTCAAGGTGTTCGGTGGGAAGCTGGTTTCCATTTTTCTTCATCTGGGCCCAGCCGCTGCTGCTCCAGATCCCTTGGCAGTGGGGCCCGTGTGCCGGGTGGGCAGTGTTCCTGCTGTGGTCTCACAGCTCACCAGTGCCCGCACTGCAGGTTCTCATGGAAGACTGATGCAGGTATTGTGACCTTTATTTCCTGTGAGCTTGGTCAGGTTTCTGGAAAATAAATCTAGCTGGAATACTGAGACTGTCTTCAGTGTGTAGGTTAATTCAAGGAGAACAAACTACTGTGATACCACCCATGAACACAGTACATCTCTCCACTTACTCCATCTTGTGTCTCAGAATCACAAAGACCCCTCCATAAAGGCTTACTGCATTAGTCTGTTGGATCATTCTCTAGACATCTCGTAGTTCTCTATAAATGGCATCCTGTTCTGCTTTTTTTTTTGCGGCACCAGGGATTGAACTCAGGCCCTGTGCTTCCAGGGTAGGCACGGTACCACTTGGGCTAAATCCTGGGCCTGTTATGCACTTTCATCGGCTATTCTGGCACCAAGAGTCACCGATCTCTAGAGGTGCCAAGCTGGTCTGCCAGGCTGTAGAGTTGCTGCTCTTGTTCCATACTGTGCACTATTCCTGGGGCAGGATCCAGATCACCAGAGTGCTCCGCAGATCTCAGTGGATGGATCCTGACCCTATACGGCCCTGGGCAGTAACTGTCACTGCCAAAGTAGGAGCTGAGAGAAGCAGCTCCCCACAAAGCCGACACGTGGCTCCAGGGCCACAGCAGCTCCTCACACCACCCTCACCTAGAGAGGCAGCTGTGTGGAGTTGCGTGAGGACCGGAGGGTGGTCCTCCAAGCCACCCGCACAGAATGCACGGAGAAGGGCAGAAGGGTGTGTGCCTGGGGTCTGCACCTAGGGGGGACCCAGACTAGAGGGTGCTCTTCCCAAATCCTGTCCCAGAAGGAATGCACTGGGGGAGCAGCTCATTCTCTCTCTTGAGGGCGCACTGCCATGAACTTCTGACCAGCAGGATCCTGACGGGAGAATACACCTTCTCGGAATTTCTAACCCCATATTTTACAGAGGTAAACAGTCTTCTCAGCTCTCATATCCACAAAGCAGAAAAACAGAAACAGTGCAAGGACAAGCCTATGTCATTCCAGCCCTAGAGTATCTTCCCATGGAAACACTGTTAGCAAAGAAGTCCTACACAAGCCAGAAAGATGTACTTCTAATTCGTTTCACCCCACTGAAGAAAACTGGCAATGTATGTGTCATTTTGATGGTACCCGTACTGTACTGAGGACTGAACACAGAACCTTTGCGCTGAGCTACATTCCCCACACTGTGATCCTCCTCCTCCACCTCCCAGAGTCCTGGATTTGATTGGGTTCTTACAGATACTGTGAGACTAACCAGACAAAATTCTTGTTATCAGGGCCAGGGATTTAGCTCAGTGGTTCTGGCAACTGTCTTGCAAGTGCAAGGTCGGGGGTTCGATCCCGGTAACCAGATACAACAATGCTGGGCATGGAGACAAATCCACCAGCAATCAGCACATACCACAGTGCCAGGCATGGCAGCTCACCACTGTAATCCCAGACTCAGGAGGCAGAGGCAGGATGACTGCTGAGTTAGAGGCTGAGCTCAGGACCAGCATGAACTACAAAGTGAGACCCTGTCTCAAAAAAACTAAAAAAAAAAAAATCTTGTTAGCATGCTCAGCCCCAGTGGTTCCACAAACTAAACCAAAGCGTGCTCTGTGCTGGTGTGTTCATTCTGTCTCAGAGAACCGCTGAGGTGAGCTGTGCTGCTCGGGATAGGCGGGGTCGCCCCTGCGTCCACCCCACTTTATAGTGGCCTCAACAGCACGGCTGCTCTCCCTCCGATCGATCCATCCCAGAGCCCTGGAGACTCAGGACCCAGCACCTACCATCCCACGTGCAGCGGGGCGTGGGTGGTGAGCAGCACCCCACTGTCCAGGCTTCTGCGTCAGGCCTGCCCCTTCTCTCGGCCAGAGCCCTTGTCTGTCTCTCCACACCTGGGTGTGGGGTGCTCACGACTTCCACGACTGAGTGCAGAGACGACTGGCGCTGAGAGACGAGTCCATGGGGGAACGAGACCGGACGTGAGCTTGAGGAGGAGGAGGAGCCTCAGTCCGGAGGCCGGACTGTCAGAGCCCTTCCGTGGACGACAGTGGAATCAGGTGTCTCAGCACTTCGTTCCACTACAGACTGTGACACACTGCTGTGGGGCTGTGTTGTCTTAAAATGGTGACACTTACAATGTGCTGGCAATGACATCATGAATCACTTAAAACAATGTCGGAAGGAAAATTTTCAATAACTTAAAAGCATGAGGTGACAGTTTCCAAGCTTCTTCTAGGGATCTCCAAGCACAGATGTTAACACCTCTGTGCTGGCCACACTGCCCACAGGAAGGCTGGCCTGTCTCCCAGGTGGCCACACTCTTGTCTCCCACTCCCTGCTTGGAATGCATCATACCCTGACACACAGGAGCAGCCTGGGGCGTCCCTGGCTGGGGCGTCCCCACACCCTGGACAATGGTGCAGCCATCTGCCCTGCAGTACCCACTGCTCTCGCCTTCACATCTCCTGCTATGGGTCACCCCTGCCTTGCTTCTGCCCCCAGGATATCCAGGTCATGGAGTCACAGTGGCTTCAGGAAGTGCTGGGCTATGTCTGAATGTTTCTGGGTGCTTTCCATGGCGGGAGGAGGCAGGTATGTAAGACAGATGAGGCCCGCAGGCTCACGCTGGGGGAAGGGCAGAGGCAGGTTCCATCCCCAGCAGTAGAGAACCACGATGCAGCCTCATGCCCAGGCACCAGGTCCCTTCCCAGCTGGCCACCTCCTCTCACCTGCTCACCCAGCAGTAGGGCAGGTGGCAGTTCAGGGCTGGCAGGGCCGAGAAGAGGAGACAAAGTCAGAGGCCGTGAGCGCTGCCTGTGCCGTCGCCTGGGTGTATGTGATGCTCTCAGTCCCCCTGTCCACTCGGAGAGGGGACCTGGCCCATCCCGGGGCCCAGTGGGTGGGAGGCCTCAGCCGTTTCCCCTTGTTCTGGTCTCCTGCTCAAGCACTCTACCTGGGCAGGGCTAGTCCCTGTGGGAAGACCCAGTGGGAGGGGTGTGAGCTTGCAGGACAAGGGTCTTCACATGGCACTGTACCAGCTCCTGCAGGAAACCACCTGTGCAGCTGGGACCTGGGTGTGGGGTTCCTTCAGCCTTGGAGGCATGGATGAGGCGCTGTGGGAATGGGCAGGCATGGGAGGGGGATCCTCACCAGGGACAGGCTCCCCATTTGCTCCCATAGGGTGGGGTACCTGGCCCTGCTCTTTCCGAGATGTTGTAAAGGAACAAGGGGCTGCATTTTTAGCCCAACACCCACCAGAAGGGTGAAGGTGACCCACGCACAGCTTCTATTCTCTGTGCCTCTGGCTGCAGAGCCCAGTCTGGTTCCCTGTTGAGCCCAGGCAGCCTGTGAAGTCCTTAGAACTTGGTGTCTATGTGCACAGAGATAGCCCAGCTCTTAACTAAAGGGGCCAGGCAACGACTCCAGCACAGGCCTGCCTGGGTGTGCCTTTCAGAAGGACCACCCCTGGTACAGCCAGTCAGGGCCGTGGCGCTCACTGCGTAACGCAGGTCTGGCCCAGGACAGAGCAGAGGGTGGTGGGCCAGTGCAGACTGCAGACGGAAGCACTGGCTTCTCACTGGCCACATGTGGCCCTGACCACTCACATGGATATGTTTTTAGGTAAGAAGGAAGCTGGGGTCACCTGACTATTTATTCAAGGAGGGGATTGCAGCAGTAGCTACCCAGTGGCAGGAACAAGCTGGTGTGAACCAAGGTCAAGGCAGGAGCAGGAGCAGCTCAGCCAGCTCAGTGTCCCCTGCCTGCGTCAACGCTCATGGAACATGAACAGGAACATGGCCGGCCCGGCCCCGGGCCCCACACACCAGCGGCTGTGTCAGGTAAGTCCAACTCTTGCTCCACTGACTCTGGAGGGCACATGGCTTACTCACAGCTGTAGGGGAGAAAGGGCATGGAGTAAGCCTCCCACACCAGACTGCAAGTGGGGTCTCCCTCGAGGACCACAGTGTCTGTCTTTAGGTGGCCTGGGGGAAGTGACACCAACCCAACGTCAAGGAGCAGCCTGGGGGCCAGTAAGAGCCAAGGAAACAGTGTGGCTGGCTGGAGACTGCATGCGTGTGGGTGTGCAGGTCCTAACGGCTGGTGGGGGCGGGGAGTTTGCGCAGCCGGCCACTTACTTTTGTAGCGCCTGTAGTTCTGGGGGTAGGTCACACCCTGTGTAAACACCATTTGTAACACTGTATTCCAGCAAGGCACCAAAGCAGGGGTCCTGTTGGAAACAAGGGAGTCGGGGCGCCAAGTGTGCAAAGGCCACGTCGCCCTTGCGGTGTGCACATCGCTGGCTCAGGGGCCACTCATCTTGCAGACTCACCCTGACGAGCACGTGAGGGTTCCCCAGCACAATCAGCAGGGCTTTGGGTCTGGTGATGGCGACGTTGAATCTTTTTGAATTGGACAAGAAACCCAAAAAATACCGATCGTCTTCAAATCTATCTTCATTTGAACGTACCTGAAAAATACAAAAACCAAGTTTTTTGTTTGGCATGAAAAACTTGATACTTGGGAACATTTAGAAAGGTTAAGTTGCATTACAACCCTGTTTCTGGTTAAAAAGCAGGCAGTGGGGTAGATCTTACTAGCACTGTCCTGAGATAGGGAGACAGGTCGGTTCCCTGTGGGTGGTAGGGGTCTAGGTGGTTCTTATTTTGCTTTTTGTAACTGCAGTTTCTAAGTCATGTGCAATTATGTGTACTGTTCAAGAACTACTTTAGAAATACAGAATGGTGGTTTCTGAGTCTGCGCGGTGGTGCAGGAGCCTTGTGGTTGGACAGCTCTGGACACCTGTGTGGTTCTCTGCTCAACTATCTCCTCCTGAGGCGGGAGTCGGCCTGTTCCCTTGCTCAGCTGTCACTGGTTTGTCTGGATTTTGCTTTGTTCTGGAGCCTTTCAGGGGACTAGCAAACTCTGGACAGCTGTGTGGCTCATCAGCACCGACCCTCCCCTGTCCGCGTGTCTTCCTGGGTCCTTCTCCCCCACTCATCTGGTCTCTGGGTTTTGTGTGAAAGAGCTTCCCACAGTCACTACTTCTGGCAGCACCTGGTCCTGTAAGTCCCCAACCCACAGCACTGTCTGGGCAACGAACGAGCCCTGCTGTTTCACACCTGAAATGCACCCAACACCCATGCACAGGGCCCACTCCCCCAGGGCACCTACAGTTGAAATGATGATCACCAAATATTCTTGCCCTTGAAATTCCTCGACTGATCCAACCTTTATGTCCATCAAATCAACATTTCGCAGAAGAATTTTTATTTTCTCCACCTTTAAAACAAGTTAGAACATAAAAATAACATAAATCGAATCTGTTTACCTATCACAGCATAAATTAAACCCTGAGCAATGTGCACAGCTGCTTTTCCATTCTGCATCACGGGGGCTCGGA